>CATIWJ010356731.1:0-13180 GCA_949640765.1 Croton laevigatus | reverse complement strand
AGAATTTATGCAAATGTAAGTGATTGCACAAAGCTCTCTCACTTGGGTTTCTTCCATTAATTTTAATCGTTCCTTTATTTTATTTATATATATAGGCACAGCTATTTTTTTTTAATAAAAATTTAGTTCAATTATTTTAATTTCTCAGTTCATTTCAAACTCTCGTAATTAAAGAGTAGTAACAAACACAAGAGTGAAAGGTGAGAGATGTTGCATTACATAAATATCTTATAATTATTTATAAATTTGAAGGAAAAAATCAAGAAAATTAAAAGTAAAAATAACTTAGCTCGGTCCGTCCCAATGTCATTTGTTATTTTTTATTTATTTATTGTTAAAAACCAATCTCCCTTTTTATTTATGTAGAGACAACTATAATTATTTACGAAAATTAAGAAAGACTAATTTAATTTTGCATATAAAAATAAAAACACCAAAAAGAAAATTTTACTTAAATCAATAAAACAGTATCATAAGATTAAATTAGTTTTTTAACATTGATTCTTCAAATAAATTTACAATTTAGTGTGAATTTCCCTATATAAATTGAATGCCAAAAATAGAAAATTTCTCTATATAAATAAAGAAAAAGATGAACTATAGTTTATCTCATTTCACAAATTGCTATACTAGCATTACGTAACAATTGGGATATGTGTTTATAGAGTAGTTAGAATGTAAGAAATTGCATGAATAATGTGCATGAGTGTGTGGAAGATAATGCAACTAAATGTCCCACATTATATCATTTTCATAAACACCCTGCTTATTAATAATTATTAAGGAAAATATCTACTCTGAAATTAAACTCGTCATCATTTCTTAATCACTTAGATTATTATCATTATTTTTTTTTTTTTGTAAATCATCAATAATAGCTATTAACTACTTTATATATATATAATAATGTGTTCCTATACCATACTGTATATATATGCATAAATGTAGTAGTTGGGGCCCAACAAAAATGGTAAGACATTTGCCCTCGAGTCCTAACGAATTGAGTTCGAATCCTCTATTCACATCCAAGTGCGTGATATATATATATATATATGTGATGATGGAGATGAGCTAAAAAGGAAGAAAGAAAAATACAAAATGTATATTTAAAAAAAAAGAAGATGGACATTGAAAGAGAAGCAAACAAACAAATAATAGTGAAATTATGTAAAAATTAAATGGATGGAATTCCTAATTGAATTGCAATTAAAAGAGAAAAAACAAAAGTGTGTAAGTTGAGTAGGGCCTAATGACTGCTTGCCATTAGCTGGAAATGAAAGCAAATTCCTCCAATGTTTGGTTTCCATTTGAATGCAGAAGTCACAATCACTATAATTTAATACGCTATATATACACTTCCCCTCTTTACTTTCTTTAAAACCATAATCTCTCTTTCCCTCCCTCACTACTCTGAACCAATAATCAATATGGCTATTTTGTTTACAAATAGTGCTCTCTTATTGCTTGCACTTTCTTCTCTGGTGCTGCTCGTCTCGGCTCGACCTGCAACCTTCCTTCAAGACTTTAAAGTGACTTGGTCTGATTCCCATATCAAGCAAATTGATGGAGGCCGAGCTATCCAACTCATTCTTGACCAAAATTCAGGTTTCTTGTTATTATTATCATTTTTCAATTATATAGATTATGATCATCATTAAAATTAACTGATTGTTTTATGACATTCGAAACTAAGGATGTGGATTTGCCTCCAAGAATCGGTACCTGTTTGGTCGTGTTAGCATGAGAATCAAGCTTGTAGCCGGAGACTCTGCCGGAACAGTCACTGCCTTTTATGTAATGTCTTAATTATTATTAATTACTGCTAATTTTTGCATTATATATAGTTATATACATGCATTCATGAGTTGAGAAATTGAAATTTGATTTATTACAGTTGAATTCGGATACCGACAGCGTAAGAGATGAGCTTGACTTCGAATTCTTGGGAAATAGAAGTGGACAACCTTATACAGTCCAAACTAATGTCTTTGCTCACGGAAAAGGAGATAGAGAACAAAGAGTTAACTTGTGGTTTGACCCTTCTGCTGAGTTCCACACATATACTATTATTTGGAACCATTACCACATTGTGTAAGTTTTATATATCATATATGTGTGTGTGGTTATGAATTATGATGATTTTATAAGTCAAATTTTACCGCTCGTTTTGTCCAAACTAAATTATTGATCCCTATGAAATAAGACAATTGCCAAAACCAAAAATATATATCATAGGAAATATGAGAAATATATGTATCAAAACACAAGAGACCAAGAAAACATATAATAAAACTGTTATGCTCGATATATAAACATTAATCATCATTTATATAGTTATTGAGAAAAATAAATAAATTACATATATTAATGTTGGAAATGGATGGATTTTTTTTTTCAAAAAATTATGATTGGTTGTTACTTTCTTTTATCGGTAAGACGACATTTATGCCTTCATCTTCACCACATGTGATTATTAGACTTGTTCGAATTATATGTATACAAGCAAAAATTTTGGTAGTCATTAAAGTAATTATTACATACAATTGTGCGATAATGATATATGTTAAAAGTAGTAATGGTTTGTGATGTTCCATGTGGTGTGGGGTTGCAGTTTCTCTGTAGATGAAGTGCCTATAAGAGTGTTCAAGAACAATGAGGCAAAAGGAATCCCTTACCCTAAGTCCCAGCCAATGGGTGTGTACTCTACATTATGGGAAGCAGATGATTGGGCTACAAGAGGAGGACTTGAAAAAATTAATTGGAGCAAAGCCCCATTTTATGCTTACTATAGGGATTTTGATATTGAAGGATGTCCAGTTCCTGGACCAGCAAATTGTGCCACAAATCCTAGAAATTGGTGGGAAGGTGCTAATTATCAAGCCCTAAATGCCCTCGAAGCCAGACGATACCGATGGGTTCGTATGAACCACATGATCTATGATTATTGTACCGATAAGTCTCGAAACCCAGTTCCTCCACTGGAGTGTAGAGCCGGAATTTGAAGTTCAGGCTGGAAAAAAAAGACGAATGAAGCAATTTGGTAAATATATGTCAATTTGTATTCTTACTAGTTTTAATGTTTCATTTTTATGTATATGTTAAACGTACGTGTTCTGGTGTACAGTAATATGAGCAACCATGACATGCACTGGGACGGTATAAAGGGAATAAAAGTATCAATTGATCACTTATAAATTTATAGCAGTTTGATTTTCCAAGTGGAGAAAAGTCAATATGTTTATAATATTGTAAGCATACGGTGCTCGGAAATATTCTGTGCTGAATAATAAAAATAAATAAATAAATAAAAAAATACCTTCCCCTCGTCCGTGTTTTTTTTTAATAAAATAAAGGGTCCAGCTGTACCTCTTGCTTCGAGAGGCTCTCGAACAATTATTTTTATTTTTATTATTTTTTTTTTGATTCAAAACAATATATTATTTGTCATGAATTTCGAAATTAATTTTATAGAGTGACAGTTCATGAAAATCAATTCTGTATTATAAATTTCATTTGACTGCAAATTTAACGGTCTCAATTATTTTATGTTTAATTTACAATACATAGTAAAATTCTACAAACTATGAACAACTGAAATTAATCTCGAGACTGAGTATAAACAATCTATTGTTCAAATCGGAAAAAAAAAAATAAAAAGCTTCAGAGAGCCTCTCGGAGCGAGAGGTTTATCTTTTCCCTAAAATAAATGTTGTTAATATAGTGATAGAATGTTTTATGGGACAAAGCAAAAAATAAATATGACAGTTTTCCTCAAATAGAGATAGTATAATATTATAAATTATTGAGGAAAATCTACAATATTTTATTTAGTAAATTTACTCTCTTTTTTTTTTTTTTGAGAAAATAGTAAATTTACTATTGATTTTATCAATTACCAAAAGAAATAAAAACTTTGAATATTAATATCAATTGCTGATTGTTGCAAATATAGATTTACTTGATAGGAAACAAGAAACTTTGCCCGCCGAATCTTAGTTTAATGATGAATGGATACGTAATCTGGACATCAGTCTCAAAATCAATTCTTATTCTCTACTAAAAAGACTCTTGATATACTTTAGAAGAAAATTTTTTATCTTGAATAAATTACTAACATATGAATGGTAGAGTGCATAATTTGCTTTTGAAAAGAAATTACAGGGACCAATTTAATTACTGTTTCTGAAAATGTTATTTAAAAAAAAATGTAGTATATTTTTGCGTTTTAGAAAGGAGTTTGTTGTTCACATAGAGTTTTATGAGAAACAAAAGATGTTGCATGATTATGGTGGAAAGGTTTTGATTTATATGATTTAAGTCTTCCAACATGAAGCTACAAATAAGAGGGGGGGAAAAGGGAAACAAAGTTGAATTTGAACCAGAGAAAATTAATGCCTGGCCGATTAAATGGTCCATGTCCCATTCAAAATACAATGAATGAACCATCAGTGAATTACTAAAAGCTGGAAGAGGACACTATTCAATGCTGTTCCGATTTATTTTCAAAAAATTGGTCCCCGCCGGCCAATCACATTTTCTCACTTCAATTACCTCCAATAATTAGTTCGATTCGTATATGGTCCTTAGATTACAAGGGAATTTGTCCTTTTTTTTGACAGATAAAATTCATTCAGTAAGCCTGTACCAATTAAGATCCATAAAGTCATAAACTACAAAATCAAAAGATTAGGAGAAACTTTTAAGTTGAGGAAAACCAACCACACCAAACGAGATACATAAATGAAGAGAAGAGTCTTACCCTTTCTTCTTCCAGGCAACTGTTCCATATAGGGACCATCCTTTGTAACTATAGCCAAATTCAACAAAATCACCGTGGATTAAGTGATTGTAGTAAAGAAAGTTCAGGCTTTGGCTCACTCTATAATTCCTAATACCTGTACCTGTCAATATCAAAGAAATGCACATCCAACAAAATATAAACGAAACAAACATTTAACCAATCAATAAACTTGAGGTTAAGTACATCGTTTTCGGATCATGCATTTTTAAAATGCGTAGTCAAGTCGACAACCTTACAGATAAAGTTGGTACAAAAAAATAATGGATTGAAAGCAGCATACCATCGTAGGACGGTAAGTCACTTTAATGGAATAGTATAGATATATATGTGAGGTATAAAATGAGGGTGGTACGCAGCAACATCATCGGATGCCCTGCTTAACATTAATGCTACCTTGACTTGGCCAAAAAACTTCTCATTCTTTCATTATGTTATATGAACTGATACAGCAAGTGCAGAATGTGTTCCATCTTTATCTCAAAACCCTCGTGCAATACTTAGACTTTCATCTCTGTGTTGTTGATTTTAATTGCAAGTGGCTCTGAGCAGTAGGGACAATTTCCAAACAGGACATTAAATGATCTACAAAATAGAAAAAAGCATACAAATGGTTAGTCAACTGATCAAGTTCCTAAGAGAGAAAACTAAAAATTAATGGTAATAGAGTGTTTCTCTACATGTGTTGCTGATTGAAATATGGAGAGATCTAATGAGATATTTGGATAAACATGCTGAGGTCCTTAAAGAAAAGTGCATAAGCAGTAAGGCTGTTGCTGGGATAAATTTAGCTTTCCCAGAAACTCCCCGAGATGTACGGTAAAGATAAACAGACAGCACTTAGCAGATATTTAGGGAATGAAGACAACGAAAAGAATGAAGCTACCAAAGTTGGCAGCCATACTTCATCAGTGTGGTTAAAAAGTACGTTATGCTGCTCACTCAATTAAGACCACTCTGGTGGTTATTTTAAAGTAGTAACTGTAGAAACTAATAAAGAGGGAAAAAAATCGCATACTGAAAAAGCAAACCAGCATGCCCCATAGCTCGGACCTCCCATTTGAATGAACCTCAGGCACAATCTGAAAGGAGGCGGTAGCTAAAAAATCACATATCTAAAAAACTCTGTTATCTCAAAAACTTCCAATAGGAAATGAAACTTGATTCAAATAGTATAGAGCATACTTGATTTGAACTATACTATATTTTTTAATGAAATCAATTGATTTTCCAACTGAAATTTCAACTCTGAGTATGAACAGATCCACAGAATAACTTAGACCCTTAAATTTATAGTGTCTTATATAATTTTAATTATTTTTTGGGAAAACTCAAGCATTGCTTGATTAGAACTCCATATGAATGCGCAGTTTCAACTCAATAGTTTTAGTGAACTTGATTAGTGGGCTGGTTCTTAGGGTAAATGAGCCGAGCCGTTGGAAAGCTACTCGGAGTTCGCTCGATTAAAGCTCGTTCGAAAACTAAATGAGTCAGCTCGATTACTAAACGAGCAAAGCACAAGCCGAGATTTAAACTCGTTAACATGCTCATTTAATTTTATTTTTGCTTAAAACATATGTTAAATCATTTTTTTTTTTTTTTTGGAATTTTTACATGTATAGTAATATAATGACTAATTGATGCTAAAATAACAATTTATATTTAACTATGCACCTATAATCTCTTTCTTTCTCTCATTTAGAATTTTAGAGAAATCAAGCAGCACGCGAGTTGCTCGAGTCTCGGCTCGATAAAAACTCGTTTGAGCTTAGCTCGAAAAGTAAACAAGTTAAGCTTGAGCTTAGCGGTACTCGACTCGGCTCGGCTCATTTACAACACTTTATACCCATAAACATGTACAAACTTATGCAAGATAAAAAAGGGCACAATGAGTAAGAGAACACTAGAGAAGAGAGAGAGTGGCCTGAGTATAGCTGGATAAGGGTTACCCTTGGCATATCAATAGAAATGCAGCAAACTGAACATAAAAATCCTCAATTAGAGACATTAAACAACTAAAACTCATACACATGCAGGAATCAACCAACCAAACAAAGGACAAATCCTTGAGTGTACTTACTGCCTTGTAGTTGTGATGGAACGTAACCATTCCACAAGACAAACACTATGGTAAGTCCGGTTGCAGTTGCCATTATCGCAGGTGTAGTCGGTTCCAGTTCCACTCCTAGGTCCAAGCTCATCGTCTACAAATAAATTTCAAAATCAAGTTGAATAAATTTACAAATATGTATGACTGTCTTATATGCTGTCTGACATTTACCAACTGGAAGACATTGAGCATAACAAATTCCACATTCTAATTGCTGATCATTCTTGTGGGTATCTGGGGGCATTGGCACTTGGGCCTCTAGAACAGACGTGATATTTTCTAGAAAGGTTCTGTCCTTATTCCTACAAAATAATTGAAGCATGTACCAAATATTCAGTGCTTGATGAATATAAAGAATTCAATTAGAAATTAGTACAAGGCCAACAAAAATAGTTGAATTACAGACATGAACAATGGCCATGCTGAAATTAGCAATAACATGTCTAAAAACAGTGTCATTTATTTGTACACCAGATCAACTTCAAATAACATGAGATCAGAACACTTATCAAAACCAAAAGGAGATTCAAGATTGTACCATTGCTTGCTATTTCTTTGCCATAACTTTCTGAACTTGTTCACAGTTGTAACTGGACCCAAAAACCGACACCTACCACAACTTAAAAATTCAATAATGAAAATTAAAAGCAGAAGCTAGCTGCAGCAGTGGCACTGGATGACAGCTTACTCTGGTACCAATCTAGGATCTTTGGCATTGATGAGCAACGTCATGAAACAATCATTTCCTGATAGAAATTTGAAGGTAAAAGACCGAAATAAGAAGAGGAAATGAGAACGTCAAATAACAAGACATAAAAGAGAGAATGAATTTGATACATGCATCACTAATATAACCAATTTACCTATATCAATGTGGCGAACTGATGTGGCATGAGATGACTGTTTCAGATTGACAACGGAAAGAGAATTATCAATATCATCTAAGGTGGACCAAAACTCTTGAAGCCTCTCAAGATGCTACATTTACAGACAATAAACAATATTGTTTGACAATATTTGTTAGTGCCACAAAACCAAAGGATTGGAAAGAATCTTTCCAAAATGCCACTAGAAGCCTAACTTCTATAATTGAAGAGCTAAAGAAGTATGCAACACCAGCAGTACTACACCTCATGGAACTGCAGCACCAAAGCTTTCAATCTTGAGTTTGTTGACCATTTGACATTGAATATAAAAGGTACATCCTAGAAGAAGTCAAAATGTCATTCAGCATAGATTAGAAGCCTAAGCATTCAAATGCCAAAGAGATTATGGTGTACTAACCGCAGAAACTGAAGGTGGACATTTCGGATATGTTTTGTCCAATTTAACTTCCAGAATATGCACTTTTCCCTTTTTATCTCTGGTCAAGCGTACAAAAAGATCAGTCCAAAAGATATGACAAATAAAATTGCAGATAAAACATAGAAAAATCAGGATACACAACAGCAACTAAGTGTATAAAAGCAATGCAAAAAGCAGGTAATGTTGGTGGTGAAAAGAAAAATGTAACCTTTCAACAGTTTAATAAACCCCAATAGGCATTATATGTCAGATCATATTCATATTACTTTCAAATCCCTGAAGCTTCCACATAATAAGCATCCTAGCTAGTTTTAGTCAGTAGATAATGGTACTCACAGAAGTTGAGGCAAATTCAATCTTTTGACACCACATTCTCACTGTATCATGTATGTCTACATACAGCAAATGTTTGCAGAAGTTGAAAAAGAATTTCAATGATTTTAAGGGCCTATTATTTTAGTGCACTATGAACTTTACCAATTGTCACACACCATTTTTTGAACTTTACAACAATTATGCCATAAATTCAAAAGTTTGTTACAATTACACCATAATTCAAATTTATGGATAAAATTGGAAAAATGTTTCTTGAATGTGGGTCATATATGATTAGACTAATCCAATAGTTAAGTTATATTAATTTCTCTCTCTTTATCTTGTATCTTACTACAATCACTTTCTCTATGTTTGCTTCAACCTAAAACTCACCTTCACCTTCATGATTTGATTTGCATCTTATTTGCTAAATCAAAGAGGTGAGAGTCGTGATTTAGGTTTAAAATAAAGAAAACCCCATTCAATTCGGGACGTAAACATTTTAAAAAATAACTAATTATGACTAGAGTTAGGCTAACTATAAGGATCAATATCAAAGAAAATTTTTTCAATTTTGTCCATAAATTTCAATTATAGTGCAGTTGTAATGAACTTTCAAATTTATGTCATAATTGCTATAAAGTTAAAAAAATGGTGTATTTGTGACAACTCTTAAAGTTTATAGTGCATAATAATGATAGGCCTAATTTTAACATATATATAAAGAGAAATAAAAGATCATTCAATAAGCCAAAAAAAAAAAAACAAAAAACAGGAATGCCCTGCCCTTCTGCTATATTGGATAAATAGAAAGAACATCTTACACAACGCGAAAGCTAAGAAACTTTAAATCTGCTGCCAAATTCACCACATGCTCCCATCCAACCTCCTCAATCTGCAGGTGAAAATGAAACTGATCACCGGCTTTTCAAGGAAGCATGAAACAAAAACACCTATGAAATTGTTGTGTAAAATATACCGTCACGAAGCAGGTAAAGTTCTTTGTCTTAGATGCCATGAAACGTCAAATGCAAGCATATATTCGAATGGATGTGAAAACAATAGAAAATTGCGAACATCTATCATAATAAGAATCAGTACCTCTGCATATATGGAGCGGTAAAATGAAGAAGAATTCGCGATATTCAAACAATTGTTCAATCCAACATTTTCCTGAAAGCCAAATGGTAGTTTAGGAAATTAAACAAACAGGTGGTAGGCATGTTCAACTACCCATAAAAATGTAAGGGTGTACCATTTTTTGGGTTACACGGAACGGACACTTCATGTCCGATTAACTCACAGCAGCCAGGCCTTGATGGTACTGGAACAGGGGGAACGACATTCATTTGACAACCAGAAAACGAGTTTTAATTCATTCAATGTCGTTCGTGAAATTTACACTCGGGGATATATGATAAAATGTCGTTCGTGAAATTACTTATCGGGAAAAAGACAAAATTGACCGCAACTATATATTTCACACTGGGCTACTAGTATTCACAAACTGCTCAAAACTATATGCAATAGAAAAAAAAAAAAAATTAAATTTATAGTTTTCAAAATTAAGTATTGATTTAAAAATTTTAAATTTATCATTATTAATTTGTTTTACACTCTGAAAATAAAAATATAAATCTAAAGATGTTTACTTAAAATACTTTTATTCATATCTTAAAAAAAAAAATACTTTTATTTCAAAATTAAAGATGTTTTTTTTTTTTTTTTGTGTGTAAAAGTTTTGAACATTTTGTGTTTGTCCTTGTGAACACAATAACTAGTATACTTACTATGAAGTCAAACTTAAACAAACAGAGAAATGGGAATGAAATTTGTAGTGGTGGTGGAGATAAATATTTAGAAAACCAAGATATTGCAATTTTCAATAACATAATAAATGAGATTATTCAATGAAATTGAATTTCCCCACCTACTCATTATTAAATTTTCATAATAGTATAAAAATTGAACACACAAGCTTTGCTACTTGTACATATCAACAAACACCAATCTAAATTAGATGGAAAATAATACAAAGAAACTATCAGCTATGCTAATTCTGATTACATTATGGTTTATGATTCTGATTTCTCCGTCGGTGGGCTGCGGCGGGCAGCAGCAGCCATTGGCGGATAGCGGTGTATGTAAAAGCTGCATTGTTCATCAGTTGAAGAACGGGTGCCCATCTTGCACACCCACTCTCCGGTGCATGGCTCGGTGCATGTGGAGTGGCGTCTCAAAATCCAAGTGTATAAAGAAATGTGATTGTAATGGAAGTATGTTAACACTTTCAGATTGCAAGAAATGCATATCTCGCTGCAAATGTAGCTGTGTTTCCATATAATTCTTCCCTTCCATATGTTTCTTGCTTGCTTATTTACTGTTTTGATATGTATGAGTCCTACAACATAGCTGTATCTATTGTAATTTTACTGATCACATGTGATTGGAGTTCAAATTGGATAAATTTTGCTCTTAGTTTTGTTTTGCTACTGTTTCGCGATTTTGATTTGCAATTTTAATTTGGTTGGATAATGAATGCTTCTCTAAATCAAAACATAAACATTTGTTCAATTTAGAGGAAAAATAAAAGACTAAATCTTTGGATTTTAAAAATAAAAGCGTTCAAAAAGGTTGTTCAATCAAATTTTCTCTTACAAATCTCAGTTATTTCACGAGAAGTTGAGGTATAATCTAATAATTAGTACATTGTGATATGATCAATTGGTTAATGTGTTATAATATGATCAATTGGTTACAAATTTGATTTCTCATCTTATCATTGTTTGTGGTGAGTGTTGATGGAGGAGATTACCCAATTGTTTGCGTTACCCATAGTTAAATTCTTTCAATGAATTAGAAAAATAATAATTTTAAGAGTTGTGAAGATTATTTCGGAATTTCAAATGTGTATGATCATTTTTAGCTTAAGTAATATTTTATTAAAGGCTAACTCAAGTATTTTTTTTTAGCTTTTCATAAACACCTACTACAAATAGCTAACAGTTAAACGCTACTCAAACAGTAGGTTAACTACTCGGAATTTTTTTCAACCGCAACCTTTTAGCCCATACCAATAGGTTAACCACTCGAAAACCATCCGAGCCACCAAAATTCTTGAACTGCTAGCCGACCCACAGCCCTCCCAAAGTCTGCGATCCTCTGGTCTGATTACAGTTCTTGGTCTCGACGACCCATGTACTACTGGCCTTGGCCCAACTGGACTATAGCCATATTTAATGGGGTTCGAACCTGGGTAAGCCTGCTTTACCACTCCTAATTAAACCCAAAATATTGTTAGTATATAATAATAAATGTAACAAATAACATAATATGATTAAGTGGTAAAAAAAAAACTTCCCTAATTACATTATAAAAATAAACTAAAGGAATGTAATGGTAGTAAAAAGTTACTAAAAAGAAAGAGTTGAATGAGAATAGAATAAGAAGCTCGTAAAAGCTGACAACCCAAATGAGACAGGTAAACAGTAAACCAGAAAACCTTAGAACCATCCATCCATTACATAAAAACAACAAAAACCTTCTGTTTATAATATCACGCCTGTGATTAGAAATTAATAAATTAGTTCCACTCTTTCATAATTGTTTTCACAATTTCATTTCAGATGCAATTGTTCTTATCCTTTCATCTTTTGGACACTTTGTCCATTCGAAACAGACAACTTACAAGCTTGCCAAAAATAATTATACCAATAATGAAAAATTATAATACTGTAGGAAAAAAAAGCATCATTTTGAAA
The DNA here is from genome assembly GCA_949640765.1 of Croton laevigatus. NCBI lineage: Eukaryota > Viridiplantae > Streptophyta > Magnoliopsida > Malpighiales > Euphorbiaceae > Croton > Croton laevigatus. Next base: position 891 of record CATIWJ010356731.1, on the reverse strand, counting down.
GTCACATGCAAATGGAAGGCCCTAAGTTAACCATCATCTCGATATACTTTTATGTATAATTAGTCAAACAAGTTAAAGTGAAATGTGTTGACAGAGAAAACGGGATGATGATTAAACCATAAATCCAAATTAAACCATATAAAAAGACATATTTATTTATGCTAATTTTGCAAGAAAATGCCAAATCAAGAGAGACAACACATGCACTTACATGTCAGACGTCCACCATTTAGACTACTTTTCAGTTTGAACTTACATTTTTAGAAGATAAGGAGCTTGGTTTCTTCTTCTACTTCAAGCAAACTAAGCCTTTTTTGTTGACCAAACAAACTAAGCCATTATAATTAACCATTGTTTTCAAAACCACATGGACAGGTCCACAGATCTAAGGTCAATTTTGTATAGATTTCACAAGATTTGGATTGAATTAATTAGTTGATTAGAACTGGAATTTTAGTTTTTTCTAAATATTTTTAAGTAATTTTCATAATTAAAAATCTCAAAGATTATTCACAACCAGATACAGGATTCGCCATGTTCCCACGTATCCAGTAACACTGTGCTAGACTGCCTCTGAAGCCCTCATGCAAGTTAGTTAGTCCTTTCCAAAATGAGAAAAGCTCTAAGTTAAGAATTCTAATTAAGCTCTAAGTTGAAAGTTTAGTCTGGTTGTAGAAAAATGGCCATTAAACAGAAGTAGAATTGCTGCAAAATGAAATCTGGCTCCAAAACAATGGATATTATAATAAACACATTACAGTGAATAACAATGAGATTAAAATTAAAGGAAAAAAATGAAGATCAAAATCTATATCCAAAGTAGTAACACAAAACAAGACAATAATAGTAAGTACCTACAATTTGTAATACGTAGGTGGGTGGTGGTGGTGG
>CATIWJ010356709.1:0-18912 GCA_949640765.1 Croton laevigatus | reverse complement strand
GAGTTGTTTCAAAAACTTGCTGAAGACTAGAAATCTAGAATCATGTGCATTTGTTTTTAATTTTAGAGTATTCGGAAAAGGAAAGTTACAGTATGTTGCTAACTGAGAATTAAGTCATTGAGTTTTAAGGGTAACAAAGGTAATTCGTAATTATGGAAATTCTTTTGCTCCGGCATTGATAAAACTAGCTCTGGAAATGGTAGCAATCGTATTTTAATGCGACTCTGTTATTTTAATTTTTTCAAAAAACATAGCCGCATTTGCGCCATCACTATCCACCGCTAGCAAGAGCACTGTCACTCGCCTATTAGCTGAAGGACCATGCTCCAGTGATCCCAACAACGTCAACCTCTCCTCCATCCACTGCCATAGTGGTTAGTACACTTCGAGAGAAGGTTTGGCGATCCAAATGCTGAATTTCCAGACTTATTCAAATGGTCTCTGACGAGTTTCAAGTACCGATATAGATACCATCCATTAGCTTCAGCTTCGTGTTGACTTTCCTTTTTTATTTTATTGTAAAGTTTGCCCCATTTTGTGTCCATTTATGGTTGTCAAAAATGAGATCTGAAGGAAATTTGACTTGGGAGGGCTGAAACAAATATCATATAAGTAGTCAACATGGCATGACCATTCGTGTGAGGTAAAGTTTGCTCTAATTGGTCGTTTTTATGAATTTTCCAAAGACCATGACTCTCTCTTTCGTGAGAATCTAAATGAAATATAAACATATTGAAATAATGGTCAACAAATTATAAATAATGGTAAATTGAAATAAGGTATATATATAGATAGTAAATAATTTATAAACAAAAATGATAAACAATGAATAACAAACATTAATAGATAAATTATAAACAATGGTAAACCAACTATAAACAATGACAAATAAATTATTAAGGCCCAATACGTAATTCACCCTTAAACTTTTATTATTTTTCTGAATAGAATCTCGAACTTTTGGGGTGTTCAAATTGATACTGCAACTTTCGCTTTCTTGAAAAAATTAATACATGGCATGTCACAAAGTAGTGCGTTAATTAAACGCACACTTTAGGTTAGCGAAATGTAATTTTAAGACATATTTATATATTTCTGAAGAAATCAAGGACCAAAATGAAAATTGCCATTGTATTCCTCCTCTAGCAACTATATTGCCATAAAAAAGGCGTAGATAAGATTGGGTATCATACCAGGAGGAAGAGCTTATCTAGTGAAGGTGAATGGTGTGTTGGTAGCCTCCTCCGACTTATCATTATAATATAATTTTTTTTATAATAAGAAAATTATTATTTAACCAAATGTTCCATCTTGTGTCTTTACTAATTGGACCTTATATATGAGGTCATTAAGATGAATAATAGATTATTTCATTCAAAATTATTTTAAATTCACTACTTATTTTCCGTGCTCCAATCAATTGCATGAACTTAACCTGAAGCAAGTCTTCTGGAAAATTATCACAATACGGCTAGGGTTATTGTAGTGTGTAGTAGAGTCTATAGTAGAGGATTGTATACTCTAGTCTCTATAAATAGGTACGTATCTTCAGGTACTCTCTAATGAGAATTTACATTCAATCAATTATTGAATCAATTCGGTATAAATCTCCACTGATGGTGATAGTGTCTTTTCCAAATTCCCTTGTGGCGTTTCAGATTTAAGTAGCAGCTAAGTACTTCGAGCATTTCAGATTTGAAATGGATTTTTATAGTATTAATTTTCATTTTTTTAACTGATTCAATATAACTATGTCTGGACCTACGGATTTTATAACCATATTTAACTTTTGTAATTATTATGAAGTTTAAATTCAAAACTCGCTTTCTCTAAATCATTACTCATAATTACGGGTATTAGACATAATTAATAGTTCTATACCATGTCTGGGAAACAAATAAATAAAAGAACCCCCACAATATTAGTGCATTACACTTGACTATTACTTTGTATAAATAAAATATTCACTGCATTAGCTATTGAAGTAACGTTTAGCTATTTGAATAATTATTAGCTATTTATAATAGTTATTTATAAAATGCTAAAACTTACCTGAATTAATTTTTGATATAACGTAACTTAAACAGCTAAAAGCTATCTCAAAAGCTATTCACCGAATACTAAAAAAAATAGCTTTTAACATTTTTAGCGGTCAAAACGCTAAAAGCCATTCTAAAAGTTATTGTCGAACACATTCTAGATATAACAATTTTTAATTTTAATTTTTTTTATCTATTTTTTATTTTGTCCATATTTTTTTTTTCTAATAACGTATCCGAATATACTTTTTTATTCAATTGATTTAAAAGCTGCTTTTTTTTTTTAAATCAATAACTGCTTATATTTTAGAAACAAATTAAACTGTTATGTCATACACTAAAAGCATATCTAATGTGAGAGTAAGGTTGCTTTAATTTAATAGTCACACTAAAGAGGTGGAAAATTTTTTTGTCTATTTGATGTGAAGTTGATTTGTCAATAGATTTTGCTTTTATTTTAAAAATATTATTACATAATTAATTGCAAATTAAATTATAAAAGAAATAAATTTTTTTACTATAAAATATTATTACATATTAAATTATAAAAAAAATAAAGAATAAAAAATGATTCATTAGAGATTATTTTAAAAAATGAATCTTTATAAATAAACAAAATTGTTCATATTTTCAATTTGCCACGTCAATCGCAATCTATATTAGGCAAAAATATTATTTCAACCTGAATTTTACGGATTATTGCAATTGCACCAAAGATGAACTTTTTCCTATATACACGTATAGCTTGTTGTAACTCTGCAACCCTTTAAACAAGCCTATTAGCGCAAAAAGAAAATTTAATTTCGTTCAAAATAAATTTGGAGCACAATTGCTACCAATTATATGAAATATGATGTATAGTGAAATTTTTTTTTTAATAAACCACATGTATCCCTAGCTTATTGGGTAGGCCTAATCCTGTTCGTACCGACTCAGCTCACTAAGAGATAAAGTGATTCTAGCAAGTATTTTCTACATTTACAATGATCCAACTCTCAATATCTTACTTAAGGGGTATGTATAACGAGTTTCACTTCAAGTGAAACTGCAATAACTTGTGAAATAACTTTTTAAGCATTCACATTAATTAATATTAGAGATGCTCTAAAATATACCATCTTGCTATGCAAATTCTAGTAATGTTTATAGAAATTTTAATAAAACATAGCATAGGACTAAAATTATATCAATTTAATTTATAAGCAATTTCAAAACTTTTTAGAATGTTACTATAATTTTTTTTTTTTCGTAATGTTAACATAGATACATGAGAGGCAAATATCTTTTCCTTGGTGAAAATGGAAAAGAATATAACTATAAACTATTTTTGCATAATCATCCCTTTTTAGACTCCAAATTTAAAAGATCACAAGCCCCCTTTAATGGCATAATACATGGTTTGCTCCCTGAACTATCAGCGAAAAATGAGTTAACTTCTTAAGGTTTGTGAGATACTGTTTGACTCCCTAAATTTGTAAAAAATTAGTATGATTTGATCCTTAATGAGAATGAATAGAATGCGTATAATACAACCAAGTATCAAATTGGAACTTTGCCATCTTCCTCATGCAGCCAAGTACTAAAATGTAAAAAATCTAACTTCAATTTGTGGTAGTGAATGGAGGAAACAAGTGGTCTATTAAAATTGTCTCTTCACAACGTTTCTAAATATGGTCTCACTTTTGTCGGATTGTGCATCGTTCGCCAAAAAACTACAAAAAGTGTTCGACCTCCATGGTTACTATCCACCGGAAAATGCCATTGAAATGGACGACCATTTACATCGGATGGAAGAACTCGTTGAGGGGATTTAGAATATGCCTTCACAGTTTCCAACGGACAACCGAAAAACCTCCATTTGTGCGCTTGAAGTTTTCAAGCCGTGTGACTCGAATTCCAACCTTTTTCTCCTCCGACCAACGATAAAGTTGAGGACATCGCAAGACTTGTTATGGCCTAAGGAAACTCCTGGTGGCATTAGGTCATTCAGCTAGTTTTCTCAGGCTATGATTTTGCTGATTAAAGTTTTGGTGCTCTCTTAGCTAGAAGACGAGGTTGAAGAAAGCTACTTTTACTTATTTATAATATACGCCTTAGAAATTTTTTTTTATTTAAATTCTTTTTAGGGGGAAAATGGAAAAAAAAAAATTGCTTTTGTCCAGCCCCTGTCACATGCTCGATAGTGTGTGATTTCAAACTCTTGGATTTCAGCAAGGTATCAAAATATATAACTTTTACAAGTTTAGATAGCCAATTAGTGTCTCTCAAACTTTAGAGAGCCAACTAATTTTTTAACCATAGTTCAGGGAGCAATTTTACTTTACGATAAATATTGATAATCATTTTAACTTCCAAATTTGGCAAACGCAAGAAAATAGTGATAATGACAAATCAAATGTCAGAAAATCCCCCAAAATTACTGTATAGATACAGTATTTCAATAATTGGGAGGATATAGAAAACAAAACACAATTATAATAAACATACGACATCCCTGACCACGAACACATGGAACCTGCAATTCATTCAGTCTTTTATATTAAAAATTCTAAACTCTCTCATATCATTATTGTCCTCTGCGTGTCTTCATGATCTATAACATTTGCTTCAATGCTTCTACCCCACACTCTTATTTTAACTATAATATTACACAATTCATCAATTCAACTTTAAATATATTTATAATTAACTTACAAAGGCATACAACCAGCCAAAAAAAAAAAAAAAATATATATATATATATGCACGTGTGTATTTATATGTGTTAGTAAATGTTACTTTTTAGTTATTCGTAAATATATATATATTTTCTTGTTATATATAAGTTAATATATTTATTTATTAAGAAAGCAAAAGTGAAAATAAATATATTTTCTAATATATAAGTTAATATATGTATTTATTCACAAAGTGAAAGTGAAAATATATATATTTTTTAAAAATACGTATATTTACTTATCTCATACTGATAAATATGATGTTTTAGCTAAAATTTGCAAATTGTTGAAATTTTTGAGTTACTTATTCTCAATCCCTTAAACCACGATTACCTTTTTTTTAATTTAAAAAAAAAAAACTTTAAACTAGTCTTTCTATTGCTGATCTATCAGAGTCGGCCGCAACAAAATTGGAAAAGGCAACTATTTATGATATCAATTTATCATAGACAATTCTCCTAATTCATTGCACTATTTGCATGTTTAATCTAATTTAATTATTTTAATTTTGATATCTTTTACTTGATCTGACAAAAATAGAGGATGAGAAAATAGGTGGAGAAGGGAAAGATGGTGGTGTGATCGGAGAATCCGGATATATAGGAGCGTGGCTTAGGAAGTTGTTGTTTGTAGGGGTGTTAAAAAAAAACCACAAACCAAAAATCGAACCGTGAACTGAACAGAACCGAACCAAAATTTCGGTTAAATACGGTTTTTGGTTTTATTCACTCAGAATCGAACCGAACCAAAATTATCGGTTCAGTTATAGGTTATGATCAGGTTCGCACCGAACCGAACCGACTATTTAAAAAACCACCTCATCCAAAACGTAGCCATTTTTTATCAAAACCCACAACACATATTAGGCTAATTTTGGCACCCGATTCCTCATTTTCTTTCCCTTTCGATTTCGATTACATTGGAACCCTAGAAGTTCTACGCCACCCTCTCCTCCTCCTCCGACCGACGACTGCCTCCGCCACCCTCTCCTCCACAGACCGGCGACTTTCTTCTCCTCTGGAACGCCGCCACTCTCTATTCTCTTCTCTTTTCCCTCTGTTACAGCCACCGTTATCATTCTCTTCGCCTCAACCATTTTCGCTGCTTCCCTTGCCACTGCTACCAGCGAACGGCCTCCACCACCGGTACTCTCTCTCTCTCGTTCGTCTCCGACGACAGGTGAAGCTGCCCGGACGCCGCCACTCATCTTTGTAAAGTGGTATGTTTTAATCTTTCCATCTGTTATCTGTATACTCCATTTAGTTGTCTTTTATTTTTTTTTTGCATTTTTCAATGGTTTTGGTTGGTAAGCTGAAGATTTTGTCCCACATATTTCAGTTTGAATGGTTTAGATGCAATGCTTTTTTTTTTCTATTGATCTGCCTCTTGTGTATGTTGGAAAAAACGTTGTTTCAGTTTCAGTTTGAACTCTATTGGAGGAAAAACACGTTACTGAGAGGACAACAGAGGGAAAAATGTTAACTTTATTGTTTATTTTGTTGTGTTGTTGATTAATTATATTCTGGTTTATTATTTTGTGATTTATTAAAAGCAGGATTTGTAAAAGAAATTGGTAATTGCAATAGACTTTATTGTTAAGTTATGCTTTGTTGTATGTTTGGTTTTGCTTTCTATCTATTATATTTCAGTTTTTTGTAAAATTCAAAGTGGTTTTTTTTTTTAAATTCAGATTTGGAACCTTCAATTCAATATGCACAGCAGCTTAAGTTTTTCTTGATATTTTGGCGTCCTCGACAGCTTGGAGTCTTAATATTATTGTTTTAAATGTTGAATTTTGATGTTTTAATTATGTTGTTAAGTTGTATTGACTTAATTTAGTTGTTGTATGACGTATTTTGGATCTGAATTTTATTTCGGTTGAACTGATTATTTAAAAAATTGATTATTTAAAAAATAGGTGCTGAATGCTGTTAATTTTAAAGGTTATCAATTTCGATTTTTCCCTGAAATCGAACCGAATCAAACCGATATTATCGGTTTGGTTCGGTTCGGTTACGGTTTCATCATATCGGTTTTCAATTTTCTTCGATTCGCCACCACCGAACCAAACATGAACACTCCTAGTTATTTGAACGTGGTTAAAGATTCAGTTCGTAACCCAAGTCTGTAACTCATAGTTCTCTGCACTATAATTTTGATATTTGGCTTTTTTTCTGTTCTTGGCTTTGCTAGTTATACTTCAATTAATGTCAAATTTTTAATCTTCACATCATCTATATAGTCATTTTAGTTCATGAGTTTATCGGAGTTGATTGTTATTGCTTGAAAAAGCGTGATTTGTTATTAATAATTTAGATTTAAGTTACAATAATTTAAGGGATAAAGTTAATTAAGTAACTCTAAAATTATGAAATAGAAGTTGTTTTGATCTTAGTAAAAATTGCTTTGAAAATAGTACCACCCTAAATTTTAAGTTACATTTCACTCAAAAAAATTATGAATTACATGTTTTAAACTCTAACTAATTGCTTATCTCTTATGAAATTTTTATCTCTTACATATATGTTTTACCGCGGTTGGATTGCTATACCAATTTTAGGAGAGCTAAATAAACAATTAACCCTAAACTTTTAGCAAATTTTTGAATGAAACCCTAAATTTTTTTTAAGAGACCTAAATAGGTTTGAACCCTAGCCATTCGTTTTTTCTAATATCTGGCATGGGAGATACAACAATTAGGGCTGAGCATTTGCCTCGATCCATAGGGATCTGCCGTACCCCAACTCACGCGGGGCTGATTTTCCCCAATTTGTTGGGAATAATGGAGTGGGGACAAGTTTTGGTAGACCTGCCCCGTGTAAGGGTATTTTTGTAATTTTATTCATAAGTTAAAAACCCTAGGTTATTTTTTGTTTTGTGTATCCACCTCCTTACTGTCTAATGTTTCTCTTCTCTTCTCTTCTACTCTCTCTCTCTCTCTCTCTCTCTCTTTTTTAATAGAGCATCTTCTACTCTTTATTTTCATTTGTCCTTTTCCAAGTTCCTCTATTACTTGCCTTCCTTAGTGTTACCATCCTCCATCAAGTCATCTCTTTCTCTTTCTTTCTTCTTTTTCTCTGCAACTGTTTATCCAAACTAAAGACTGCATATAATCATAAAGAGAGAGAGAGAGAGAGAGAGAGAGAAACAAAGACAGTTGGAACTCTTGATCTCTATTTATAATAATAGTAAAAAGCTTGAAAGGCCATAGTAAAGAATTTAGTTTAGTTTTCTTTTTGTTCTTGTCTTTACTTTTTGATTTTTAATTTTGCGTTGCTTGTTTTGATTCTTTAGATCCGTTGTTTTATATTATTGAATTTTAAGTTTTCTTTTCATTTTTTGTTGTTGAATTACTGTTTGTAAAAGAGGAACTGTATAGGTATAGAACTATGTTTGAATCTGGATTCATTTTTGTGCTAAGCTTTGGTAATTTGATTAGTCAAGAAGATAAGCTTATTTTGTTTCTAGAAGCATAGCATGATTGAAATGTTAGGCTTGTTTGCTATTGAATTAGAGGATTAGTCAATTTGCTAGATTAATTTTGAATTTTTGTTTTATCTTTCTCTTTGCCTCCGATAGATTCTTTTTTCTTTCTTTTTGTTATTAGCTGCAATAGTTTGGTGAGTTTTTTTTATTGTTTATGCTCTGTTTCCTTATTTTATGATTATCAGTTGATTCAAGTGAAAAGGTTTTTACATTGTTGTGTATACTTTATGCAGAACCATTTATACAAGTTTTGCTAAATTACCCTTGCAGTTGGTATTCTTGACTTGTTGATTTAAAATTTATATATCTTTTGGTGAGGATCAAAACAATCACTGCATAAACTGGTTAAATTGTAGGAGAAAAAAACATGAAAACATGGTTTGACATTCAAATAAAAAATTTGTGGATAAACCCGCTAAATACCTGATTCGATCCATGATCTGAAAAGCCCAACCTACAGCAGGTCAGGGCAAATTTTCAGTGAGTGGGGTGGGGATGAGTTTTACGAAATATGCCCCATGCTCAACCCTGACAACAACATTTTTGGCTACTATTTCTATTATTGCGATTGAAACCACTAGTTCAATTTTCAATACTAACATAAATCATCAAATTTCTGTCAAACTTTATTGACTAATTACCTATTATGGAAGACGCAATTTCTTCCGATGGTTTGTGGATATGGTTTGGAACATCATCTTGATAACAATGTTTCCCCTTTACCTTCAATGTTGGAGAATGGTAGCATAGATCCAAAATATATTCAATAGAAGTAGAAGGATTAATTGGTTCCTAGTTGGATTATATTGTCAATCTCTGAAGGTGTGTTATCTTAACTTGTTGGCACTATGACTGTGCAAGCTGCTTGGGTGAAGTTATAGACCACTTATGCGTCTGGTTCACGGGCACAGATATGTGAATATTGTAGCAAGCTTCATACACTGACACGTGATACTCTATCCATTGAAGAATATGTGTTGAAAGTCAAATTGCTTGCTGATAAGTTGGCTACTTTGCACAATCTATTCTTAATGAATAACTTATTGAGTTTATGACTAGTGGCCTTGGTGCCATTTATGGTACGTGTCTTTGTCTTCTTAATGAAAAGATGAATTCACCTTCGATGATCTTTGTGGTATGTTATTGACTAAGGAGAGATGATTGAAATAAGAAGAATCAAGCCTTATGATTCCTCATACTAGTCAATTTACTCAAGTTATTGGTGGAAGCTCATGAGGCTGTGGAAGGGGCTATGGCAGGCGAGGTTCTTGGTATCATATGCGTAAATGTACAAGAGTTTTCTTTAAACATTATTTGATGAAGCCTTGAACTATTTGCTAATAATAATAGCAATCACTTTAGGTAAAGGTCACACTCTCTTCGTTGAGCGACCTGATTAAGATGAACAAATAGTGACCGCAAATTATGTTAGAAGTAGTGTTTGATTAAGATAGAAAAAAATATACCTAACAAGGATTGATATGGTGACCTCATGGTCCAAAGGTCGCGCATCTAACCTGGATGAGGTGCCTTGTTAGGCTTATGGCTGCACTTCATTTTAATTAGCCAATTTCAGATTGATAAAAAGAAAACATAGAAGATCAATTGCTTTAAAGTTTTACAACTCTCTCAAAGTCCACCGAATATGATAATATAGATACATCCTATTTTCTTTGCTTATCTTCTATGTTTTTAAACATAATGATTTAATTCATTTGCTTGGACCAAAGTTAATACCACTGTTGAGTGACCTCGGTCCTCATGTATTAAGACTATAGAGATAAAGCCACCATTAAGCGACATCGGTCCTTATATGCTAGGGCTATGAAGATAAAGCTACCATTAAGCGACCTCAGTCCTTATGTGCTAAGGCTATAAAGATAAAGCCACCACTAAACAACCTCAGTCCTTATGTGCTAGGACTATGAAAATAAAGCAACTATTAAGCGACCTCGGTTCTTATGTGCTATGGCTATGAACTTAATACTTTGCGTGAGCAAGCTTGCTCCTTATGTGCTTGGCCAAAGATATTGCCTCAGATGCCGGACTTTGATCCTCATTTGCTTAGGCCAGATGGTGATTCGCCACACATAAACGACATTGTTCTTTATGTGTCTGGACATGATAATCCAACAACTTATTTAAATGCTAAAGCTAAATTTACTCCACACGAAGTGTAACACCCCAAATCCAATTTACGAATAAGCCAGACTGAAGTATTAAGGAACTATTAACTACTATTACTGCTTACAGAATTTTTTTTTTAATTTGCTATTACAACATAAATATCTTAATCATTTCTTGTATACTAACTAATTTACAATATTTATCCATATCAAATAATTCCCAATATCCAGTACATGCCAAACTAAATAAACCAGAGGTTATACCAATACTTGACTTCTAGGTTCGGACCAGGAATATGCTGCTATTCAATTTCTTCTATCTGCGGACCTGCGAGTTACAAAAATAACTCGCTGAGCAACTCCATGCTCAGTAGGTATAAAATATATAATACAGTATTTTTCAAAATCAGTTGACGAATTCATTTCATATAAATATTTAAATAATATTTATATTTAATAGATAAACAAATAGTAAAACACAAATCACAGTTTAAATCTCAAAATAATTCCATCTAGCAACATTTTTACTCTACTGATTTTACTGGATTTTCAAGATAAGACTAAGGGTCTTAATTGGTCATAGATCGTGGTCGTAACCATAACTATGCCAGTTGGTCAATATTTCCTCATGTGGGTTATAGATCGTGGTCGTAGCCATAACTATGCCCGTTTATCAATAATTTCTCATGTGGGTCATAGATCGTGGTCGTTGCCATAACTATGCCCATTTATCAATAACACACTGCGCAGAAATTTTTCAATCATATGTCATGACATATCTTTATCACTAGGTCCATAACCAAGTAGAGTATATAAAATATTTATTTATTGGTCATGTTCATCTCAAACATCATTTCAGAATTCTCATATATTATCAATGTCAAATTTTCTTTCATTTATCACGTCGGTAGTTTCGCGTCTGCGTCTACCGCGTCGGACTAACAAACAATTAAATATAACTCAAATTCACATTTGAGTTCTCAATAAAATAATCTTCAAGATATAGTAAAAAAATCAATTATTAAAAATAAACAGTTAAATTAAATCCTTTAATTGTCTTTACCGAGCAGATTAGCATCGCACTCGCGATTATCGTGTCGGTATTAAAAATTTAGCAAATATTTATATTTGACTCGAAAACACGTTCGAGTTCCCAATAAATTATTTAAATACAGTAAAATACCAATAATTTCAAATCCAGAGAAATACTAATAATTTAAATCAAATATTTAAATTAAATTCAGTTCAAATACGTAAAAGTACCGAACCTGTTAGAGCCCGTAGATAAAGTCCTACGCGTTAATTTTCCTCGCATTCTATCTTCATAACTCCTTTTGGACTGTCCTCTGTCCATTCACTAATTACAATAAAACAATTTCTATAATTAATTATTTCCATCATCTAATTATATATAAATCGAGTTCTTATTATTATTTTGTTTCAATTGTATTTCCTTATGATCCATAATTAATTTCATTTCATAATTAAATTTCCAATTCAAATTATATTTTGAATTAATTTATTCTTCATATTTCTAATTAAATCCCCAATTTCACTATTATTTATTTTCTTTATTTATATTTAATCATCCTCCATTAATTTTATTTCTAATTTTAATTCTATTTAAAATTTACAACATTAATAATTTAAATTCTAATAATTAAATTGCGAACTTTACATTTCTGGTAGTTCAGGTCCTCGGATTACAAAACCGATTCCAAAATCGAACTCAGCTGGTTGAAACAATGCGGTATAGGGTCTGTCGAAAAATTCACTTGAGAAGGAATATTCCGGTCGCCGGAGAAATATTCCGGACACCGGAATCTCGCCGGACAGCCGCCGAAAATTCACCAAAACCTGCCAATTTTTATCGGATTTCAAATCCAAACACACCATCAGAATCATCTCAACGCAAGAATTCAAAAAACGCAAACATATTCAACATATTATACACCGGTTCGCCAGAAAATGGGAAAAACAATTCGGATGTTCGCCGGAAAAATGAACTATCGGAAAAACATATAGATCGGACCTAACATTTACACCAATCGACAGTTCATGAAGAGAGGAGTTAAGATATACCTTCAAAATCGGTAACCAGTGGATGGAAGGCCTCCAAATCGCCGATGATAATTTCGGTGAGTTTTCTCTTGATCATCGGAATACGCATTTTTAGGCAACGAGGCCGGTACCACAAGAAAGCTGGTAGAGAGGGGAGTCCAGATCGGTACTTGATGCCGCCATCCCTTCACCGGAGAGGCCGGAATCGGTGTCAGCAGATCTCGTTTTCTCTCTCTGAAATCGCGACTCATCGTTCTCTCTCTCTCTCTGTGTTTTCGATCGCCGGTTTAAAGAAACAGGTGAAGAGGAAAGAGGACGGACGGTGGCTGGCTTGGCAGCGGCGCGACGGCTCTAATTCTCGCCGGTGCCGTGGTTCAATTTACACGAAGAAGAAGAAGAAAAACGGGAAGAAGAGAGAGGAAAACCGAATTTCATTGGGTTTTCTTTTCTTTTTTTTTTTTGTTTTTCTTTAATAATAATAATAATAATAATAATATCTTTCAAATTAAAATACTAAAATGTCCTCAACTCTTCGTTTTATTTACATACAATATTTAGACTATATTGCCTTCATACTATTTAATTATTTACCAAAATAACTATGGATCAAAATTTCAAAAATACCTTTCAAAATGAAATTTACTTTCAATTTAGTCCTTTTTGATTAAAAATCGATATTTAAAAATTAGGGTGTTACACGAAGGGCTCATTTATCAAGGGTCAGCGGTACTATTTAATGATATATATGGTTACCTAGTTCAATTGTAAGCCTAAAACAACATGTCTAACTTTATCCCTTAATTTTGCCTATAAACAAGTTTAACTTGGATAAACTTTCCTATACGAAAAAATATATAATCATATACGACTTGAAGTTCATCACAGAAAATTTCTTTGTTTATGTATGATTACGACTTTGTTCAAATATTAGTTATGTATGGAATAACAAGATTGCTTACGATACACCACGATGCATAAGTAAAATTACTAGCTACACAATTTAGAGTCTTATAAATAGGAACACATATAGATCTTATATGAGCAAGAGTGACCTAGAGGTTGCTATAAAGACCCATCTTTATTAAATATGTCATGATTTAATTACAACTTTTGGTTGAATATAATAATAATATGCATCATTGTTGTTAATAATAAATTATATCGGGTCGAAAAGTCGATTAAATCTTAAAAAAGCGACCTTCGCTACATAATAAATTATTAATATATCAACAGCATAATCAAGAAAAGTGAAATGCTCTTTATTCATACATGAGCTTTTATAAAATTTAAAAAGCAACCTCCAAGTCACCATTGATTAACTTCATTTACACCATCATTCAGAGCTTCTTGAAGAAATGTCTCAAGGTTGATCTTTGCTTGTTTGGAAAGAGAGGGCTTTTTCATATTTTATTTGATGTCTTGCTAGTATGGATAAGTTAAAGAATAAACCATAAAGGGGGTAAAAAACCTGAAGACAGTAATAATTCATCCTCGAGGATACTAGCAATGTTTGCCAGTATCTTCAACTTTTAACGCAAAGGATTTCGCAATTCAGGGACTTTTTTTGTAACCTCTAGCCAAGACATGGAATGACTTGGTACCTAAAGGGGGGCATCCTATGAGAGGGTGTTCGTGCATACTTAGTTGCTTATATTGGCCAAATGCTTGGTAGAGGTTGCCAAAATAAATCGTTGGATAACAAGGCCCTATACTAACTGAACGTCTGATAGAGGTCGCTATGAAGAGATTCTTCGGTATGTTCCTCTCCTTAATAAGGCTACTTTAAGTTAGAAAGGGCCAAGTATTATGTCGGAGGAGGCCGATAAGATCTCATTATCGACTTAGGGATATAGATTAGCGAGAGAAAAGTCATGTTATATATTGGAAGCTACCCACTCAAATATGATGATCAATTTTTCGTAACCTTTGGCCAGGTAAAAGTTGTAGCATTGGAGTCCTAAATGCTACCTTTGACAAGTAAAGCTAGTTAATCTAAGACATAAAATGACTTGGACTGAGGGGGACATTTGTAAGCCTCTTCTATGTCTGAAACCTTTTAAAGGGCATGATTGCCCTACACCTGGTCTAAGCAGAGGTCGCCCCCACCTAGGCATATGGTAAGGTCGCCCTTACCTAGCTCAGGGAGAGGTCGCTCTTGCTTAAGCTAAGGGAGAGGTTGCCTCACCGACCTCGTCCTCCTTGCCAGGTTGGGCCTTAAAAATTCTAAGTTGTTAGGCCCCGAAAATCCTGGAAACATTTGGACTCCGAAATTCACAATATCTAAAGAATCCTATTGGACGCGAGTTTCTCGGAGTTTCAATGCTTATATAGTGCCAACATCATGTTTTTTCACACTCAATCACACTTTGATACTTTCACTAAACCAAATTTTTATACTACTAATAATATAATATGACAGAATATGAGACCATCATACTTGGTATTAGATAGCTCATGGATGAAACCCATTGTGAAATACGATGACAAAGACAAGCTTCCAACCGACAGAGTGCATGTATTAAAGGTTGTACACCAAACAAAAAGTTATGCCTTGAAAGGTGAGAGACTATGTAAAAGCCACCCTTGGACAGAAAGAGGTCGATTACATGCTGCATGGGGTGACCCAGCTTGTGCCGAGTATAGGCATAAGTCCACCCTCATTTGAAAATTCAAAACCTTTATTACTTTTTGGACTAAAAAAATTGAGAACCTACCCAAGATTATATTAGCCATTATACATGTGTCTCAACGTTACCTTCCATAAAAATCAACAAGTGATGGTGTGCATGGAGATGAACCAAATTCACATGCAACCTAATATACAAATATATAACCCTTATTTAATTTTATGTATTTTATGTTTCACTTAAGTAAATTAGATTTTTATTAAATGATAACTAAATGCATATCTCTTATGTAATTTTATATCCATGTATAATATATAAAAAATAATATTAATTATATTTAAAGTGTTAATTATTCGAAATATATACTGCATACTAAAATATTTATAATATGCATATTTAACTAAAATTTTCAATATTTTCATTGAAAATCCATTTAATAGTATATAGTGTATAAATACATTTTTTTAATATGGAAATTTTTAATTTAAAATTGTTTAATTTTTATATGTAAATATTTTTACTTGTGAAGTAAAAACTAAAATATATTGAATTCAAATTAATAAAAATATTGTTCATCAAAATTCTATTATTTATTATTATTAAATAAAATTACATTTACCGATGCTAATTTAAATTTCTAACTCTGTTTATGTTATGAAAAATCACTATTTCAAAGAAAATGTAATATGTTCTATTAGGCAACATAGTTGTCAACATTTCAAAATTATTAGTGATTTCCTAAAAATATTCTTTCAATATAATTTCGTCCATCTTTATAAATTTTTCTGGATCTGACCATGCAGGAAGTCCCACACAAGTATAGGGGGAGTGCATGAAGGCTCACAAGCAACTCTAAGGAAGTTTATAAGGATATTTACAAAAAACTCCCTATGTTTTAGCCCATTTAACAAAAATCTCCCCTGTTAATTTTTTTTGGGACACAAATATCCCTGCGTTTTAATTCTGTTAACAAAAATATTTTTCTGTCTATTTTTCTGTTAAAATAACAGTAGAATGACTAAAATGTAATTTTACAGACACTTTTTAAAAAACTCAAAAAATGAAGGGACTGTTATGAAAATTTTCATCTTTAACCTAGAAAACCTACTTCGCCGACCAGCCCCATCTTCTCTTCCACCTTTCTCCTCCCACCATTGCCGCCGCCATCGCATCTCCACCACTGCCGAAACAAAATTCAAATGCTCGATTCATCAAATGCTCAATCTGATCCAATGATAATCAATATGTAAATCAGAAATTGAAAACAAAGATCCATTTTCGATTTTTTGTTTGGTTTTGAAAATCCAACCAAATGCAACCTCTAAAACGAACGATTGTGGAGATGGGATGAAAGCCAGATTGAAACGAAGCCACGCTTGTTAGGCCGTTAGAGGTTGGTTTCGAAAATCCAACCAAACTCTTTCCTCTGAACGTTTGGTTTCAAAAATCTACTTTAGATGAACAGTGGCTATGGAGATCTGATGATTTAGATTGGACCGTCGATGATGGAGAGCTGGGTGGGGGTCTCAGACTGACATGGCTTCTCTTCAGAAACTGCTGGTCCATGGTGATGTGGAGGGGCGGCGGCTTCTGGTCTTGATCGTTTTTTTAGTTTCTGTTCTTCGCGATTTTCTGGAGTCTAGACCTCATCAGCGTCGAAGGCCACCGGTAGTACAAGCGTTGCGCAACCATCATTTTCCCTTCTGACGGCGGCAAGGCGATGTCTAGGTCTACGGCAGTGCGGGTGTAGATCGGGCGGCGCTATAGTTGGCTAAGGTTGAAGACGAGAAAATATCCCATCTGATCCTCTATCTTGAGTTTTTTTCAAAACGGCCCGTAAAATTATAATTTGATACTTTTACCCGTTATTTTAACAGAAAAAATAGACAAAATGGTATTTTTGTTAACGAAATTAAAACTTAGGGATATTAGTGTCCCAAAAAAATTAACAGGAAAATTTTTGTTGAATGGGCTAAAATATAGAGAGTTTTTTTGTAAATATCCTAAGTTTATATGAAAACCAACCCAAATTTGATCTATTTTTTCTTATGATACCACATATTTTTTTTCCAATTTCTTATGATACCACATAAGCAATTATAAGTTTTAAATTGAATCATGTCAGCATTAATTCCTTAATTTTTAGATATAACTAATAATTTATTTTGAAAAAGTACAGAAACCTAATTATCGTATAATATATCACGAATGAAATAATACTAAATTCAATGAATATATACATTCTCTATTCATGTAAGTACAACCTTATCAAGTACGATCTTAATTTGGTAAAGTATACTCATGCTTAGCACGAATTTAAGCTCAAACAATGCTAAAAAAACTAATTAATGAAGTGGGCAACTTTTGCGAGCAAGAACAGCAAGGTCTCTGCAGGATCCGCTACATGCGCTAAAACGACAATCACATAAAAGTGCCAATTGCACTTAAAATTTTTTAATACATACACATAAATCGAATATCTAATACAACAAATAATACTTTTAAAATAATGAAAAATACTATGAATAGAAAATGTGTAAAAAGAACAAAAAGCAGTTCCTTGGTCTTTCTTTATGCCATCATCTTCTTGGCTACAAGCAAAGCCACCCCATTTTCCATTTTCAATGCTTTCTAACTACCCTAAATTTCTTAGATTAGATCACACTCCCAATAAAATACGCCATTTGTTCTTCCCGAATTGACTACCACGCTAACGTGCACCTGATCGACACCGCACCGTTTTTATCTGACCGTTGCGTGAACAATAGACGCTTACTTTACCAACAAACTCCGGTGCATGTTAGATTTACTGTAACTAATTAACACCTAGAATTTATTCTCTTCGAATTTATGCAAAAATTTTGTTTACATAATTCAATCAACACCAAAATATTAACAAAATCCTAATAATTTAGCGGATTAAATAAAAAATCAAAATTATTTGCAATTTATCCGTACAATTTTTTGGCAGATTTTTCCTTATTCAGGAATCGTCACTAACATCGGCCTCCATGCTCTTCTCAGTAATCTATACCTAAACGTACCGGATACTGGTCTAAGCGAACCGGCTCCAACGCGACGACTTGCCAAACCTCCAGTTCCACCGCCGCCGCCGCCGCTTTCACTACCACTGTTGTTAACAGATAGCAACTCTAATTCATCGTCAGCGCCGGAATTCTCCTTCTGTTTATCTTCAAACGGGGGCGAGGAAACGAACAAGTCCTTCAATTTGCGTCTAACTCTCTTTTTCTCAGGCGGATCCTTTCGAAGCTCAGCCTGATCATTTTCAAGGCGAGGAGGAGGCCGGCGGCGACGTTGGTGGTGGTGGGGGTCAGATGTACGAGAGAGAAGCATCCGCAGAGTCTTGCGGCGGCGGAGGTGAATAACGGGACTTGAAGTGGGGCTTTGGGTAGGGCTGCCGGCTACTGCACATTGTGAGGCTAAAAGCTTGAATCTGTGAAGAGACGCCATGGTTGATATTAAGAGTGTGATTAGTTAAGAAGAAGTGAGAGATCTGAAAGAGAGAGGAACGGATTTGGGCATTGTTAAAAATAAAAATTAAGAAAAAGAAAACCGATAATGGAGAAACAAGCGGCGTTTGGAATATAGATGGGATGGGTATTGATAGCTCTTATTGCTGTGTGCTTTACACGTGGCATTATGCTGGAATCAGTCCATTGAGGCAATAACCAAAGTGTTGAAAATGATATTCTGTTTATTTTTGAGAATTAATTGTATGTATCATTGTTTTCAATCCATTTCTGTCTGTTGTCATTTTTGTTGAATCTACCTCCACAAACGTGTATGTATGGTCACATTTTTATCAGAAAATTTCCTTTCAATTTTTTGTTTATTT
>CATIWJ010356704.1:0-12139 GCA_949640765.1 Croton laevigatus | reverse complement strand
TTATTTTTATATGATAAAAATATTATTAAATAAAAATATTAATATGTGTATATAATGAATTTATTTTTATTTGTGATAAATAAGTAATTAAAATAATTTATAAGTGAATAAAAATAATGATATTTTATTATTTGAAGATTGAAATTTGAAGAATGGTTGGAGTTGAGATAAAATAGAGATGGTATCTTTTAGGAATATTCTGTTTTGAATCTTCATTTTAGAGAAATTTTTGACGAATAGTTGAAGATGACCTAACATAGAGAGGGAATCGAATTGTAATTTTTTATTGTCATGTGCTTTTAATAACATGACAAAATAATTGTTTACGCACAATTAAGGTTTTTGAATTTTTCAATAACATGACAAAATAATTGTTACAATGGGATTGGGAAGTAAAGAATGCATATTTGCTTTATTAATAAAATATATATATATATATATATATATATATATATATATATATATATATATATATATATATATATATATATATATATATTTGTTACAATGGGATTGGGTTTCACATAAAAGATACTACCTCCGTTTTTGTCAATTCTTTACATTAAAATCAGCATGATTAGATTCAAGTTTGGTGTTGATAGTTTGACGGGTTGGGTTAGGTATATTAAAGTATTTTTATGTTAGATACTTTAATCTACCTAACCTAACCCGTCAAACTATCAACACCAAACTTGAATCTAATCATGCTAATTTCAATGTAAAGAATTGACAAAAACAAAGGTAGTAATATATAGTAATGAAAATGCTAAATTACTGGGTATTTTTCAATTTTTTTGCAGATACTGAAAGTGGTTCATAAAAAAGTGTTATTGACTTTTTATCTATAGGGAAAATTTGGTTGGCAACCTAGGTTCAATTATTATAATGGGAAGGTGAAGTCAATTTATAAATTTATTGATGTATATGAGTTGTCTTACTAAAATGTTATGTCTTATGTGAAAGACCTAAAGTACCCCCCTTATATTTGGATTGTACTTTAGAGTAACAAAAAATGATCCTTTTAGATTATTTCATAATGAATCATGTGTCACCAGTTAGTAAAAGAGGCTAGTAATAGTGATACTATTACATTTATAGTAGATCACATAGGATTTCTACATCTTAAACTAATCAAAAGCATTGCTTTTGATCCTCAACCTTTTGTTTAGTTAGCTAGCAACCTTGTCATTGTTGATAATAGAGTGAAGTTTAGGACTATTAATGAGGTGAGAAAAGCATAATTATGTATGAACTTGCTGAAATACCTAAAGTTAAATCAGATGCTCTTATGTTGGACAATGATGATGATTTGTCCAATGATTTGTCCAATGTAATTGAGGAAGCCGAATACATTTTTAAGTTCAATGTAAATGATCCACCTTCACCAGATGACTTTGTAGTTATAAATGATAAAGATAAGGAGTTAATAACTGCCAGGTCTACGGTGATTGAGTCAATTACTACAGAATAATGTTCCACTAAAAAAAAAATCTAGTAGGGGTACTACTGTAAGGGTAAGAAGGTAAGAGAGGGAGAAGGAATTTAGCATGTGGAGGCTGATCGTGATTCTAAAGATGCTGGGGGTGAACAATTAGATGCTAAGGATGAAGTTTACAATGAGGGTAGTGGAGAAAAAGGTAAATATGGTTTCCATTCAGACTACTATGATAGTTGAAAGTCTGAATTTCGATTAGTCCTGATCATTATGCCAGGCGCATGCTTTATATACGGAGTCCAAGGAGGTAAAATTTCGAAAAATCCTCTGTCCAATAAGATTCAACGGGCACTAAAATTTTCGAAACCCAAGCGTCCCCTAGATTTTTGGGTCCATCAGTCTGGCCTGGTAAGGAAGCTGAGGTCGCGGGGGTGACCTTTTCCATTGCTTGGACACGAGCGACCTACCCTTAGGCCAAGTAGAGGGTCTTACCCTAAGTCCAGGTGAGGGTTTGCTCAAACCGCACGTAGGCCGACCACTTTCTTTACAAGGTCCTAAACCTAGAGGAGACTTAGAAATGCCCCTTCAATCTAAGTCATTTTATGTCTTGGATCAACTATCTTTACTTGTCAAAGGTCGCATTTAGGACTCCAATGCTACAACTTTCACCTGGCCAAAAGGTTTACAAAAAATTTAGCATTGTATGCCAAGTAGAGGGTCTTACCCTAAGTCCAGGTGAGAGTTTACTCAAACCGCACGTAGGCCGACCACTCTATTTACAAGGTCCTCTTAGAAATGACCCTTCAATCTAAGTCATTTTATGTCTTGGATCAAATATCCTTACTTGTCAAAGGTCACATTTAGGACTCCAATGCTACAACTTTCACCTGGCCAAAAGGTTTACGAAAAATTTAGCATTGTATTTGAGTGGGTAACTTCCAATAACATAACTTTTCTCTCTCTAATCTCTGCCTTTAAGTCGATGAGGAGATTTTGTCAACATCCTCTGACACAATACTCAACCCTTTCTTAGAATAACCTTTATTAAGGAGAGGAACAAACCAAAGGATCTCTTCGCAGCAACCTCTATCAGAAGTTCAGTCAGTATAGGGCCCTGTTGTTTGGTAATTTATTTTAGCGACCTCTACCAGGCATTTGGTCGATAGAAGTAACTAACTATGCTAAGATGCCCCCCTCTATGTGCCAAGTCATTCCATGTCTTGGCCAGAGGTTACAACAAAATTCCCTGAATCGCGACCTTACCTTCGTCAAAAACTGAAGATACTGGTAGGAACACTGTTAGCTTTAAATTCTAAAACCTTCAACTTAGGTGATACTTCGGTACTCCTAGTCAATTACTTCAATACCCTTCCTTTATTCGACGAATGGTCAAGGGCATATTGGTAATTACGAGTATTTATTATGTCTGAGATTGTACGCCTCATTTTGCCTATAAAATACGAGCACTTCCCCTTCAATTCTCTACCAAATTTCTTCTTTCTTTTCTTTATATCTCCTTTTTAACAATGTTCCTATTAGATTTTCCTGATTCCAAACTAGGTAGTCATAATGTATTGTCTAACCTTGTATGGCCATACATCCATCTTAACATTCTCATCTCTGACACATTCAGTTTATAGAGATGTTACCCCATTAGTGCCCAATATTCACTCTCATAAATCATTATTGGCCATACAATTGTCTTACAAAATTATCTTTCACCTTAAGAGGCATTTTCTTGTCATATAAAACCCCCTAATGCACCCTTCCACTTTATCCACCTAACTTGTATTTTGTGTACCATGTCTTCATCCAAACATCCTTTATTTTGAAACACAAAATCCAGATAATTAAATTGTTTAGATCTGTGGACCAAAACTCCATCCAATCTAACATCTTGTTTTTACTTTTTCTTAAACTGAACTCACAGTATTTATATTCCGTTTTGCTCTTGCTTAACCTAAAACCCTAATTCTCAAGAGTTTTTCTCCATACTTCCAACTTACAGTTAACTCCAGTATTAGTTTCATCAATAAGCATAATGGTATCTACAAATAACATGCACCAAGAAAAATTATCTTGTAAGCTCCTGGTTAACTCATCCATAATCAGGGTAAACAAATATGAACTTATGGCCAAACCTTGATGCAATCCAATGGTAATAGGGAAGGCCTCTGTGTCCCCACCTAGTGTTTTCACACTAGTGGATGCATCCTTGTACATGTTGTTAGTGTAAGCCCTAGTCCCAGCTCTTTGTAATTAGATTATTAATTTATTTATGAGAATAACTCATCATTTTTATATTATCTGTGCAATTAATTTGATAAATTTCCTTAAATAGTAATTCTTCTTTAGTTATCAGATATGTGATTTGGATAGTAAAACCTAAAGCATTAAAAGAAATATTATTTTAAATATCCCTAGTCGATTATTATCATGGGAGTGATAATAAACTAAAACTAGTATGTACTCTATGAGATGATCTTGTTTTATGGGTCATAGGATATAGGATATCGAATAGAGATACATAGTACGTGTTAGAGAACAGCGTACTGGATCGATCCACTTAATGAGAATTCTACATGTGAAAACAGTCATAAGTATTTCTCATGTAATGCTTATACTAGAATCCCTAGACCTGAAATTACTATAGGATCTTAGGTAGTTTCTCGTATACTTTGACGTATTGCCTAACGTGCCCGTAACATGGTTGTAAATATGGGTACGATCAGATATGCCAGGAACTACGCTATGAAACATGAGTAAAGTGAAGGGATTGTCACTCTCTCTATGAGAGAGAAGATATTACTGGCCATTTGATTAGTGAGATTGAGTAGTGTATACGCATACCCATATAGGATGATAAGTGTTATGCATTTATTTGAATTTATCAGTATCACTGGAGAATCAATCAAATGCATTAGCAATAATAAGGGTGACCGTGGACATGCCTTATGCTAATCATTGATATCTATTGGCAAAGGGTTGTATAAGATTGTTATAGGCGTTGTTGGTTCGTAAGAATAACACTTGTTTTAATTTAGGTAATTATAATATCTTGCTAGAGATCGCTTATAATTTATGAACTTAAATAATAAGGGTCTATTGTCAACATTGAACAAGCCTTTCGGATCGCATACAAATAAGGGTTCGGGCTGGATCAGGAAGCTTATTCTTCTAGACCCAATTGATCAATTAATTAAAGTGTTTAATTATAAGGCATTGTTTTAGTTGGTACAATTGATTAATTAATTAAAAGTTAATTAATTAGTTAAGAGATTATAATATCCTATTTTATGATTGGATATGGGCCGGCTGAATAACAAAGATGAAAAAGAATAGTAAATTTCGGTTTTACTCGGTGTAGTAAAACGAAACAAAGACTCATTTGGTTTCTTAAGATATTCATTTGATGAATATATATATATAAACGTGTGGGACCTTTTTATTTTATGAGATAAAACAAGCCAAAAAAGTAATAAGATTAGGTGGAATGGTTTTGTTTTTACATATTTGATATACAAAATGAAACCACGTGACCATATATATCTTATCTTTTAATTCTTATTTGTTTTTCAAAAAGGTATAAGATACCGAAAAAGGTGTTGGTTTTTGGTGTAGTTGAGAACAAAACAAAAAACCATTATTAATCATTATTCTTTTTAGGTTTTAAACTGCAAAAAAAAGGATCAACACCAAATATATTCCTTTCTACTCATTCTATTAAGAAAATATAAAAATAGAATAACAAAAAGGTTTTGTTAGGAGGAGGTGAAGCTGAATTCAATCTGGTTGTTATCATTAATATTTCATTTCAAAAGTGGGACTTGTTGAAGACGAAGATGATTCTTACTTTGTGATTGGTCATTCGTTTTGAACGAACATATCAAAAGAAGAATATTTCATTTCACCATTTTCATTTGGGTTTATAAGCTTTCATTCCTATTGCTAGCATACCGTGGTCCATCCCTTGATCCTTGTGTGTGTGAAGAAAGAGGGGAGTCCATTTGAGTCCCTCAGTCATTCCGTTCATGAGGAGTATTTCGTAGAGAGGCCTACAGCAATCCAGTTAAAGCTCGCTTCAAGAGGTAAACTTCTAACCATCCCTATACTTGATTGGGTTAATTAAAACTGGTCTAGGGAGGTTTCCCTGTCAAATTTTATTTCTGCTGCCTAATCTTTGCTTGCTATTTGAGTAATTGTTACGTCAATTACATGTGGGAAACCCAACAGATGTCAATAATGATGTTAATATACTTGATATGGACTCCTTTCCTCTCCAAAACCTATCATAGTACTTCTCTTGGTACTCTATTATAGGCCTTCTCAAAGTCAAGAAACATCATGTGGAGATTTTTCTTCTTCTCTTGGTACAATTCCATTGGTCCTCTTAGAAGAGAAATGGCTTCCATAGTAGATATCCCTAGCATAAAACCAATTTAGTTCTCTGACACTCTCGTAATCTTTCTCAGTCTGTGCTCTATAACTTTTTCCCATAGCTTAATTATATGACTCATGAGTTTAATATAAACCCTGATGATTTGTACAACTTTGGATGTCTCTTTTATTCTTATATATTGATATCAAAGTACTCTTTATCTATGCATTTGGCATCTTATGTCTTTTCAATATAGCATTAAAGAGTTTGGTTAATCAGACACCTTCTGCTTCTCTAAGGCTTTTCCAAACCTCTATAAGGATGCTATTTGGACCACATGCCTTACCAACCTTCATATGTTTCAAGACTTCCTTTACTTCATAATATCTAATATGACTATACCAATTGAGATTTGTGTCTGACGTAGGAAGATCTTGAAAATCTTGTTCATGTTCAAAGTTAAATAGTTGGTCAAAATAAGCCTTCCATGTAACACCCTTTGATATGACAATTTATAACCGAACTAAGTTATGTCACATCACATATTACATGGTATACAGATTATATTCTAAATTTATTACAAAATATGGGTACATTTTTTTCCTTCCTTCTTGATTCTGACTTCAACTTCCATGGTATATGCCATTTTAAGTTCTTTTGTGTTCCTAATGCTATTCGGCAACTCTAGCTTCTTCCACTTCTTTCAAAGACCTACAAGTTTAGAATTAACCAAATTTGCTGAGTGATTACACTCAGTGGATACTTTAACTAATGAAAAGCATAAATAATTTAAATGCACATGCATAATTTAAAACATAATTTAAATATTGTAAAGCACATAATAACCATAAATAAAATTTCTCTTTAAAATAAACTAAATTGCTTTATTTAAAATCTTACTTGACTTGCTTGGTTAGCTCTACCAAATATTTAGGTAAACCTATATAAACTCACTAAATGGCTATATATTTGCATGGATCAACTCACCAATTGGCTGTTGCCAAATGGCTATATAACTCACAAATTGACTGTCGTTAAATGGCTATGTAAAAACGGTCGTCACCGTAAATCAATCACAACGGCCGTCACCGAAACAATCAATGGCCATATATCAAAAACTCAGGATATGATGGATCATTCCCTACATTAACTCATTCTAACTAAATCTTAGTAGAGTTTAAAACATTTTTCTTATAATTTCTGATTTTCAGAATCATACTTGCCTTTCTTTTCAAAATTATCATATTTGCAACTTATTCCAAATGCAATATTTTTCATCATGAAATTCACATCAACATAATCATATTTTTCATAAACATGTTCATATCAAATATTTATTTCAAAATCATATTTTCCTTCAAGCAATTTATAATATTTATTTCAAAATCTTATCTCATAAATCAATTCATCAATGATATTTATTCAATATTGTTTTTATTTTAAATTCATTATTTCAATAATTATAGTTATTTTAAATCAAACACTTCATCAATAATTTCAAAACATATTTTATCTATATATTTATTTCATAATCATATTTTATCTTTTGCAACCAATAATAATTTTTATTATATTTTTAAAATAATCACTTTTTGTCTCATTTTAAACTTAATATATAGTAATTTGAAAATATATTTTCTATTTTGTTAAAAACACTTTTAACATACTCATATTACAAAATCTTATTAAAACTTAATATACTTTAACAAAAATATACTTATTCTAAATTTGTTTATTTCTTTGTCAAAAATAATATTTTCTTAATTTTAAATCTTACTTAATAAATCTTTTTTAATAAATATTTTCCAAGTTATTTTAGGTATTTTGAATTTTTCAAAAATAAACTTAGATACCTTTTAAAATATTTGATCTTAATTAAAATATTACTTTCATTAATACTTGTAAATAACTTTAATAAAAATATTTAGGTGATAACTTATAAGTATTTTGTTTAAAAACTCAATTTTTATATATACTTATATACTTATAATTACTTATATTTACTTTCAAAATAACTATTCTTAATAAATTATATTTTTTTAATGAAATAATAATGAGTACTAATTTATTAGTTTTTTCTCCAAAAAGATTATTTTTGTTGTAATTCACATGAATAGTTCCGACTATTTAACAAAAATCTCAATTATTACTTTTCATATATTTTTATCTTAAGGTAAATCATAAAATTCATAATAAACAAAATAAATTATAAATTTCGAAATTAAACTAAAATTATTAACTTTAAAATAAATAATGCAAATATTAAAAATCATGCTTGAAAATAAAATTTAGAGCTTTCCACAGTTAAAGTATCAAACCTTGGTCTCCATCATTGCGGTTCCTACCCCTTAATTCCTCGGACTATCCTTTGTCCTATTATTATCCATATCCAAATTCATAAGGTATTGTCCATATATTGGTATTTAATTCCATCTTTATTTATTTATTGTTAGAATTTAGATAATTATTAAATTAAATCTTTTGTAATTGTCCTTAAAATAACGTCCATTAGGAAATTGTCGAAATAAATATCCAATAAATATTGTCAAATAATTAAATTAAACTCATTTAATAAGTATTTTAGACTTAATCTTGTCGCCCTTATAATTTAATTAAGTAATTATAATATTTAATCTTAATATCAATTAAGATTTTTCACTAATTAATCCATAAAATATTTATTTTATAATATTTTTCTCAAAACTCAATTTTTAATATTTATTTTAACCATATTTAATTTAATCATTGCCTTTAATTAATTCATCAAAACGCAAGGTTTGTTGTCGTTTTGTTCATCTTCTTCCTCCAACTGCGCCTGTTTTCCCAACAAATCGGGTCTTCGACCCGTATACTTCCTTAGCTGTTTTCCATTGATTCCGACCACCATTTTTGATAGGCCATATACCGATCTCTTCCTCATGAACTCTATTTTCAATTGGTGACATTATTTTTGCTGTTTAGTGACTAGAAAAGGACGGAAAATCAAACTAAACCCACTAAAATGACCATGCTGGAACTCCTTTAACCCGAACGAAAATCAACTTCCTGGCCACCTTTTGTTTCATTTCTGGTCACCAATACATTCACTAAGCTCCTTTCAATTTAAAATCAACATTTAAAAATCAGGGTGTTACACTTCATCTCTCCATTATCTTATTATCCCATGTTAAAACCCACTTAGCTTTATCCTTTATACATTTAACTTGAATTAAGTCTTTGTTTTTCCTCTCTCGCAACTTTGCTAGCTTGTAGATGCTCCTCTCTCCCTCTTTAATACCCAGCTGTTAATACAATCCTTCTAGCTCTCTACCACAGGCCTCACTAACTGCCTTTTTGGCTTCTTTCTTAGACCTCTTATACTCCTCAAAGGTCTTGTTGTCTGCCACATTTGGTAACTTTTTATACCAATCCCTCTTAGCCTTAATAGCATTTTAGACCTCCTCATTCAACCACCACACATCTTGTGCCTGAGGCCTTGGCCCTTTAGAGATCCCAAGCACTTTACTTGCTTCTTCCTTAATGCACTTTTCCATTTCCTGCCACAAGACTTCTGCACTAGCCTCTAGGTTCCAAACACCCTCCTTTAGCAACTCCTCCTTAAAGGTTTTTTGGGTTAGGTCTCTTAGTTTCCACCATCGTATCCCTAGTTCCATTGTTTTCTTTTCCTTCCCTCATTTACTTTGGTCTTGACATCTAACACCAAAATCTGATATTGGGTTGTCAATGCTTCTCCAGGAATGACCTTGCAATCCTTCACCTACTCTTATCTCTCCTGCGAGTAAGTATAAAATCTATCTATCTTTGGGTTTGTCCGCTCTTAAAAGTGATCAAGTGTGACCTCTTTTCAAAATACGTGTTTGCGAGTAGTAGATAATAAGCCACTGCAAATTCTAGAATGTTCTTTCGCTCCTCATTCTTGGTCCCTAATCCATATCCACCATGAACATGTCATATCCATTATTGTCTTTACCAACATGCCCTTTTAAGTCTCCTCCAATGAAAATTTGTTGACCATTAGGGATTCCTTGCATTAGCTCATCTATCTCCTCCCAAAACATATCCTTGGTAGCTCTATTTAGACCAATTTAAAGAGCATATACACTTATGACATTAATAGTATTATCTCCCAACACAAGTCTAATAGAGATGATTCTGTTCCCCAATCTCTTTGCTTCCACCACCTTGTTTTTAAGTTTAGACTCAACAATAACGCCCACTCTGCCCATGATGAGGTAGCCCTATCTGGTACCACATTCGAGCGTTGATGTGGCGGGACTAGCTTCTTTACCCACACCCGTCCATGGTATGAGAACCCTTGTTCATACTCCACCACACCTAGGAGGCAATGTGCTTGAACCCCTTTCTCATTTAACATTACACTCGGGTGCCGATGTAGCGCGTGCCTAGATGGGCACGTCCTAACGATATAATGATTATTTAGAGATTTATAGAAAGTTCGGCTAATTTTTACGTTGGCCTCTAACCTACTGCAATCCTCCTCCTTTATCCGAGCTTGGGACCGGCTACGTTACTCGGATAGACGGAATTAGTGATATATTGTTATGAAATATTAAAAAGAGGTGTATAATTAAAACTCAAATTTTCAATTAGATTCAGTATAAAACATGCATTTAGCAGTAATTTTTTTAAGTCAAAGGTTGTTTCGCCGAATATTTGACCTTTTTTTTCCCTCGATTACCGAATTAAATTCAAACCATTTAATTGCCTGCATATTAATCTTAAACCCTAAAACACTCATAGTCTCACTACCTGCAACCTCTCAATTCATGTACTGTCTCCCTGTTTTCTTTGAAGGTTTAGTTTATTGAGGTTGAAGAGAAATGGTACGGCCATATGGGGTCAAGGGGCAGAAGCGGAAGAAAAGAAAGGAGTAGAGATATGATAAAGAAGAAGATGAGGACCAACAGAACATACCAGAAACTAAAAGAGCTATGACATAAAAAACAGAAGTGGATGCTCAAAATAGTGAAGAAGAAGCAACAGATAAAGAACAAGAACAAGGAGGAAAAGAAACAGAAGAGCAAGCAGATGAAATAGAAGGAATTCCAATTGTACCAAGTGATCCAAATGTTAAAAAACCTGGAATTTATTTTGTGCTCGAAAAGGCCTCATTGGAAGTTGCAAAAGTTGGAAAGGTAACTAATTTTGATCCTTTGTTATTTGATGTATCTGTGTTATTTTTACTCTAATTTTGACGAAAGATTTGTTTCAATTTAAATTGTAGTTTGTATTAATAGGGGATTCAAACTATGGGTTTAGGTGAACGTCTGGGTTTTTGAAGTTTTGGTTTTTGTTGAAATTTTCACTTATTTTGTGTTTGATCATCTTGCCTAACCTGAATCTAACTTGTTTTGTTCGTGCAGAATTACCAAATCTTGAATTCGGATGATCATGTGAATTTCCTGAGAAAGAATAATAAAAATCCTGCTGATTATAGGCCTGACATTGTTTATCAGGTATGTCTTCTAGATTATAGGCCTGACATTGTTTATCAGGTAAGCTTTAAATTTTTCTTTCTGCTGTTCCATTGTTGATGGTGCTACTGAGTCGAAATGATAAATTTCTGGATTTTTATCAGGTTTCTCATTTAGTTCAGACAAATTGGTTAAAATCCGCAAATATGTAGATACAGTCGGTGATGATACGGATCTTGTTTTTGTGGTAGGTTTTCAATTATCTGCAACTTTCTAACTCTCTTATTCTAACATCTAACTTGATCGATTACCTAACAAATCATCAGGTTGGTGCAATGGCCCATGGAAAAATTGATTGTGATTATATTGATGATTTCATAGTAGGTAAGTTCTTTTTGTACCTCTCTCTGTATTAGATTTTGTACTGGAAATGCATTTATTTTTTCATTTATCGTTAGAATATCTCTTATTTTTTTAAAAAAATAATGGTGCTTTTTAGGCTTTAATTTTCCCTTTTCCCCACTTCTTGTGACCCTTACTATTTGGATCTAATAAGTGTATATAGGTTATATGTTGATTCACTGATCCGAAGCTTTTAGAAACCAACCATATATAAATAAACTAATCCTTAATAAAGAGGCATTCATACAGGTGGGATCGTAGATTCTAAACAATATAACTTGTTTATAATTTTTAGCAAAGACGAGTACTGTACTGTTCGAAACTATTGGATATTATTAGTTTTACGTTGCCAACATTTTTTCTGCAATTTGAAATTTGGGTATTGCTGCTTTCCTGCTGTATTTGATATGTCTTTATTTGCTTTGGCATCTTAACAATATTTGGTCATTTTATTTTCTGCCTTTTCTGCAGTTTCTGGTTATCCACTGA
>CATIWJ010356513.1:0-16805 GCA_949640765.1 Croton laevigatus | reverse complement strand
GTGTGTGGGTTTTTGGTAAATTAGGATTTTTGCATCATGATGCCTTCACATATGAAAATGCTAAGAAGTTTTTACCTGCTGCTGTTGTTTTCTATTTAGCAATCTTTACCAATACTAATGTTCTGCGCCATGCCAATGTGGATACTTTTATTGTGTTTAGATCTTTAACACCCCTTTTGGTTGCTATTGCTGATACTGTGTTTAGAAAACAACCAATTCCATCAAAGCTTACCTTCGTGTCATTGTTTGTTATATTTTGTGGTGCTGTTGGGTATGTGGCCACTGATTCTGCTTTTACTTTGACGGCTTATTCTTGGGCCTTTGCTTATTTGGTGACTATCACTTCAGAAATGGTTTACATCAAACACATTGTGTCCAATATTGGTTTGAACACATGGGGTCTTGTGTTGTACAACAATTTGCTGTCATTGATGATGGCTCCTGTGTTCTGGATTCTCACAGGAGAGTATAATGAGGTTTTTGCTGCTTTAGGGTCCAAGGCTGATAATTGGTTCCAGTATGATGCATTTTTGGCAGTGTCGTTGTCATGTGTGTTCGGTTTGGCTATTAGTTTCTTCGGATTTGCAGCAAGAAGGGCTATTTCTGCAACAGCTTTCACTGTTACAGGTGTAGTTAACAAGTTTCTAACCGTTGTGATCAACGTCCTCATTTGGGATAAGCATGCCAGCCCTTTTGGTTTGCTTTGCCTCCTCTTCACAATAGCCGGAGGGGTACTTTATCAGCAGTCGGTTACTAAAACTGTAACTGAGCCTGTCTCTAAGCAGACAAACAGCGAAAATGAAAACAATGAAGAGACTGAACTTGTTAAGAAAACTGATGGTGATGAGGAGAATTGAGGCAAAGCATATCTTGGTAAATTAAGCTTCTGTATTATTAATTCACATGTTTTCAATCTGTTTAGAATTGATAATTATTTGAAGACCCTTGTATGATTGTTTTATTTATCTCTAGTGCTGGGTACTAAGGAGTATCATAGTTGCTTTAGATATTAGAAATTGTTTTCACATTCTCTGTATCTTTAATTTGACGGAATTAGTATTGAATGATGCATCTATCCTACATTACCAATTGCTTTTGCTGTTCTCATATAGTGCTTCAAAGAAGTATTATGTCTTGTATAATTTAGCTAATAACTAAGATTGTTGCAAGCTGGTCCGTCTGATAACTCAGCCAGGTTTGTTTCCTTGCACGTTTCCTTAAATCAGCAAAACTGTGGAAGGTAGAAGCAGGTTGGGATAAAAGAAAGTGTGTTGTATTTTGTGAATTCGTTTCGGCAGAAAATTGTTTTCCCTGATGCCAATGTTGTTTCTGGGGAGTGAATGTCTTTTGTTTTTGTCTACTCATTTACGTGCACTTTGATTTCTTGTCCATGATGCTGCTTAGTGGGGGCCTTTTTCATATGGTTCTTTTTTTTTATCCTCCTTCCTTTGGAATTATCTGTGCAAATGTACAAAAATGGATACACATTTGTGGTAATTTGCAGCTCAAACTCCAAAACCTATTAGCTTAATCTGTCTGCAAGAATCTGTCTGCAAGAACCCGAAGGAATGCACAGCCATTCTACAATTCTGTCATGTCTCTGGCTTAGCTCTTATGTATAATTAGACTGTAAATATTTTTATGAGTCCTAGGAAAAAGGTTCAGTTTAGCCCTTCAATTGGTGTATGATGTTCTACTTCCCAATTTTTAAAATTTTAGAGGAAGTGATGAATTAGGTAATGTTGGTTGAAGTGTATATATTCTGTAGATAGTTCTTTTTTTTTTTTTAGACTTTTTTTAATTTATTGCATTCTAGAGAATGTATAATTATAAAATTCAATTTTTCAAAGTTTTCAAATAAAGTAGGCAGGAAAAAAAAAGAGATTCATTTTAATTTGGAAAATTTACAAAAACATTCATGTGTTTTATCATATTTTACAATTTCCTCCCTATTTGTAGTGGACAAAATTATCCCTGAGTTTTGAATTCATTGGATAAATATATCTTTCCGTCTATTTTTTTTGTTGAAATAATAGTAAAATGACAAAAATGTAATTTTACGGGTCCTTTTAAAATATTTTGGATCTGCTAAAAAAATTTAAAATAAGTTGGAGCAAAAAACAACTTTGGCTGGGCACCATCTTTGTCCTCCCAAAGTAGCCTAGCCGCCACTCAACTTTCTGCCACGACCGCCAGCCGAGCTCCCATCGGCACTGTTGTCGGTTCCAAGGCTGCAGTGGTCTTGTGACCACAACCAGTCTATTCCAACTCTGGGAGCTTGTAGAATATAGTAAAACTTTTGTAAATTTTCCTTTTAATTTTCAGTTTTCTCCAAATTCTATATATTGAATTTCTTGGAAAAAAATATAGTATTAAATTTATAATTTAAATGCAAATGTAAAAATTGTCAATTTTAGTACTAATTGTGTCATTTTATTACTTTTTCCTCACAGATATTTGACGGAAAGGGTTGCTTCATATGTCATTTAGGGGGTGTCTCTGGTTGATGGAGGTTTTCAACTTATAGTGTATAAGTGCCTTATTGCGTAAAAGTGCTTTTAAATTATAATCAGATTAAAAATAAGCTTAACTGAATGCATATATTTTTTTAAACCAATTATATTAAATTCACTTGCAAACGAATAGGGGATGAGGTTAACCCAAGTGGTTAACATTTTATCACCTGGTGTTAAAATACTCAAGTTCAAATTCCCATATGTCTCTCTTTCCCTTCTCCCTCCCCCACTTGTGCCAAGTAAAAAAACTTGCAAACCAATATTATTGAACGTGTCAAGTTGGCTCACTTGTCATTAATCCATTCGTCACTAATAATTAAGTTCATTTTTTTTCTTATTAAATGTATTCCTAATCAAGTTAATGTGTTGAATATTAGAACAACTCACTTGACAATTTGAGGATGCCACTATAATTTCTTAATAATATTCTAACTCACTTGTCAATTTGATGATGCCACTATCATTTCTTAATAATATTCTAACATATGGGATTTAATTTGTAGTTGCAATGTCCTATGTTATAAGGTGAAATTAAAGTTGGGAGTGCAACTTAAGTTGCTTGTAATAATAAAAATTGCCAAGAACATGGAAATAATTTGATGGCAACGGCATGTGTATACCATATAGTAAACAAAACGAGTATTAGAGTTCATAACAAGCAAGTTTCAACCACTTTAGTCTCACCAATTTTCTTGTTTCTTAGATTCAACTAAATGTATGATTTCTAATAGACAACGAAGGATTTATTGTGTATTGCAAATATTCCAAAATTTAGTATTCCATTTTTATTTTCACCATTATCCTTACAAAATAAATACATGTGAAAACATCAAAACTGGCTTAAAAACTTAATATAAAAGGAAGTAAAAAGGGGAATGAGTCTTGAGTGTAATTATGGACAATTTTTTTTTTCAAATTAATTATGGACATATATTTTAATCATATATAATTTTTTATTGTATTTTTTCTTTTTTTTTTAAAAAAAAAATATCTTAACAGCATCGCATCGGGTGGACTTGAATTCTGAGTGGATCTCTCAAAGACTAAAGCTCACTATCCAGCCGTGGGAACTCCAGGACCACAACCTCCAGACAAGAAAGACAAGGCCCAGCATGCTTCGCCCTTCACCTTTAATGCCTACGGCATGTCTTGACTTGACTCCTATAGATATGTACCAATGTTGGTTGCATGGCAAAAATTAAGTACAAATGTAATACTACTTCATTTTTAATTGATTGAGACTTTAGCATAAAATTCAGTTTTTAAATAAATAAAATTTTTGATATTTTTTTTAATTAGAATAATTAAACCCTTTGTCTTGTAATGAATGCTATTTATTTTTAATGCATGTTGAGTTCATTTTTTATATTGAATGAATGTAAGTTATTAATTTTTAAGATAGAATGGAAAAAAAATTGTAAGGGAAAAAAAAAAGTAAATGTTAAAAGTCTCAATTACTAAAAAAAAGGACATAATAATATTTCTTTGATTTTATTTTGGGGCTAAAACTCCCTCTTGGGAATATTTTATTATTCCTTCCTATGTTGATTCCACATCGCGTTGACCATAAAAGGGACATTTATAAGTTTTGTGTGTTTTGGAAAAATATTTACAAATTTGGTGTGAAAAATTAAAAATTCCATGTTTTGGAAAATATTTGAGCTGACGTGGAGGCTTTTTTCATTGCGTCATTTGGATTGGCGCATTGAACTTATTGAGCCATTTGAAATGTCGCATTGAATCATTGTACCATTTCAAATGGCGCAATGATCATGGCCGTATTTCTTTTGCATGCAAATGCATGCATTCCACGTTGTTTTTTTTTTAAATAAATTGTTTGTATTTAGTTCCGAAATTAATTTTAGAGAGTTACAGTTTACAGATTTAACTCTTTGTTGAAAATATCACATAAAATAAGTAGAACTATTAAGTTTAATAGTTTCAAAAAAGAGTCAATCTATAAACTAAGACCCTATAAAATTAATCTCGGGACTAAATACAAACAATATATAATTTTATTTATTTAAAATAAATAAATAAATATGCATTTCATTTTGCATGTTCAATATGCATTTTTGTATTTAGTCCCGATATTAATTTTAGAAATTCGCAGTTTACAGATTTGACTATGTTTTGAAAACATCACATTAGATAAGTAAAACCGTTGAGACGGTTAAACTTAACGGTTCTACTTATTTTATGTGATATTTTAAAAAAAGAGTCAAATCTGTAAACTGCGACCCTCTAAAATTAATTTCGGAACTAAATACAAACAATTTATAATTTTATTAAAAAAAACAAAAGAAACAAACATACAAAACCAAACCACGTAATGCATGCAAATTGAAATAAGCCAATGATCATTGTGCCACTTGAAGTAGCGCAATAGCATTGATTTTCTTCAATGCGCCACTTTAAGTGGCGCGATGGGTGGCGTGGCAATGACTTTCCTTCAGGAACGGAGCTAGCTTTTGGAGAGTGGGGAACCCAATTTTTCAAAGCCCAGACCAATTTTTTGAAGCCCAGTAAAAAGTTTGTGAAAATATAACAAAATGTACAAGCTAAATTTCGAATGTAAAAGCTCTGGGGGCCAAGCTTTGCGTGCTACCACTACACCACACGCAGAGTATTGCTTATCTTATGTGTGAATATATATTAAAATTTCATGGGTTTCAATGCCACACTTAGCCTATATGTAACTTCATTCCTGCTTTTCTTTAATGCGTTATTTAGACTGGCGCGTTGGAAAAAAATTTGGTCAACGCACCAAAAAACACACCAAACTTGAAATTAATTCCAAAGACAAACAAAAAATGTCAATATTTTTCAAATTAACCCCAAAAATGTCATCATCCCGCCATAAAAGGAGTCTAGCTCCTTTGGTTCAAATCATCCCAAACTTGATTCCTTTTCTTACTTCTTTGAAAAAGACAAAAAAGGTCAGCTTTGACGGGAAAACTTTAAACACAACGCAAAACTTCAAACACAACGAGATCTTTCTGGACAAAATTGGCCCTTTTTCAGGTAATAAATCTTGCATGTGAGTATATCAAATTGAACCTCTCATCTTGAGAATTTTAAATCTGATTTCATTTTTGTCGTTGGCTATCAAAAGATCTCGTTTTATGTGTTTAAAGTTCCGATTGAAAAACTTTAAACATATTTAGAGATAATGTCTTTTTTTAGCAAAAAAAGATTTGAGTGATTATAATTTTTTCCAAATTGAAAGATTTAAAAGTATATTTATGAAAACAAAAGGTATTAAAAGTTTATTTACTCTAATGTTAAGGACTTAAAAGATAATCTACCTTGCAAAAATTGCATTGATTGGTCTAGGCTGAAATTGTTGCTGATTGGTGGTGGAAACTGGATGAAATGTTTGAGGACTAATTTTTTTTAAATTTTAAATGAATCAAAATCATAGAGTTCAGGTAAACCATAAGTAAACTAAATGTTAACTAGTTATTTTAGTATTTTTTACCTAATTACTTATTTTGATCTAATGAATGTTAAATGTTCATTTTTATAAGTAAAATCTTAATTTTAACGGGTTTGAGAGGTGAAAGAATTTTTTTTTTTTTTAATGTTAATTTTAAAACAACACCATGTAGATAAAATTTCCTAATGAGCCTATTGGAACCAGTTTGTAGAGCCATGGGTCTTGGTTGGGAAAGCTGCCACCTAATTAGCTCATAAGGAACGTTTGTTGGGCCTGTAATACTGGCCTAAAGAGTGATGCTGTTGTTGCAGGTCTTTTATTTTTTGGGAATTTTGAAGGTGACTCTTCATAAGCACAAAAGACATGGGTCAAAGAGGGGCATTTTTGTATTTTTCCTTTGAGAGGTAAAAGTTACAAAGGCCAAATTCTAAATGAGGGGCAAAATTAGCTCTTTCTCACCAATTCTGAAATTTCTGGAACACTTCAGATTAAAAAAAAAAAAAAAGGGGTTCATACATGATAGAAAGGTAATAAAATAACTGGAATATTTTTTTTTTTTGACATAAACATTCACACACACACACTTCGTTAGTAAGTTAAAGGGGGTGGAACTTGATATGAGATCGAATTTAAGCAAACTGAAGAGCTGAAATAAGTGCCAACTACCGCGCCATTCCATGCTCCTAAAAAATAATGTCAAAAATAAACAAAACATCCATAGAAAGTAATGTTTTTTTTTTTTTTTTTGAATCCCTCATATATGAAAGTTTGATGGTTTATGACTAATTATGTTTTTTTTTTTTTTGGTATTTTTATATTTTGGATTCAATGCCGATCAATAAAAGCCTCCCTTTTTTAAAATTGCATGAACTACTGATGACTAATGGTATTGAATATTAAAATGCATAATCAAAATTGGGTGTCTCTTAGGGGACATTTGAAAATCAACATTGGCAACCTCTAAAAGTTAATCAACTCTAGCAGCCTACTCGAAAGTGTGGAGATTATTATTATTATTATTATTTTCGATATTATGCATGATATTTTTTATAAGTTGTCTTTTTAGTTGTATCGACGGTCTAGGGTCCAAACCAATTTAAAGTCTAAGAAAAATTTGACCATAAAATTTAGCAATTTTCAATATGAAAATGAAGATTAAACCCTTAACCTTGCTTAGGAGGGAGAGCTGTAACCGCTCTACCACAGTTGTTTCGTTGGAAATTATTAGATTGTGTGAAGAAAGATGATAATCAATCCAACTTTCAAATTTAAGCTCCATCTTTTAGTTCCCTCTCCAAATTTAGGTATGATTTTGTTTTCCACTTTTAAGCCACATATGAAATCCACTAAATATGCACTTTCTAACTCAAAAAATTCCCACAAAGCAATCTTTGTTTATTTTTTTTTTTCCCAAGAACAATCTTTGTTTATATCAACAAATTATAATACTACAGTCTCACTCACATGACTCACCATGTAATTAATATATTGCTTGATGTGGTTTGTCTAGTGTAGACATCTAATTAAAGGCCACGCACCACAATCCATCATCTCTTAACTTTTATGTCTTTAAGCCGAACAATTGTTTTAACCATGAAATACTTTTAAACAAAATGTATATTGTAATGTGCACAAAATAGTGACAGTTAGAACATATTAATTAATTGTAATTTTTTATGATTTGTCATTGTAAATTTGTTAAAAGATGATATAACCAATTAATCATAATATTCATGTAAAAAGAATTATATAAGAAATTGAACTAAAAACAAAAAGATGCAACAAGCTTAAAGTTAATTAGCAACTAATCCAATATTAGTTGATATTTCAAAATGAAAATAAATTTGAAGAATGGTTGAATTGTTTTTAATATGAACTAATATTATAAATATAAAGTATGTCATTCGAATTCTTTGCACGAGTATGTAACTGTTTGTCACAACCTAGCTTGGGGGCCGCGATCGGCATATAGCTGACATCAATTCAACCATACAAGCCTGAAAAGTACACCATTTTTTGCAATATAATATAGGAATCTTACTAACAAATGTTTCAAGACAAAATACTCAATTCAAAATATCAAAGCAACTATGCAAGAATTCAATTAAAACTAAAATTCAATCACCAACTAAAATTGGTAGGCTATAAGTACTTATTACAGAAAAAGGGTTTGGACTCAGTTCGGCCAAACTCGATATCTGGATATCTCTAGTAGTGGAAGCAACAAGAAGGGTTTCATTTACCTAAACCTTAAAGAAACGTCCAAGAAGTAGGAAATAAACTTGCTAGCAAATCAACCTGCAAAAAGACATTCTATAGGGGGTGTAAGCATAGGCGTATGCAACTTAGCACTGCTAGTAGCACGTGCTACGGGTACTTTTCAGAAAAAATTTTTAAAAGTTTTTTTTAATATATGTTGCTAAACGACAAATACTAAAATCCTTGATTCAATTGGAGATCAATTGTTAAATAATAATTTAGTTGGTTTTCTAGAAAATGATTTACTTTTAAATGTAAGTCTTGTCAAACAGTTAAAAAATATGAGGACTCAGCGAGAGCAATTGTAGTTTTTTAAGTTCTTCTAACTTGTTATTCTATTTTATTTGACTTTCGGAATACAATAGTTTATAGCGTTTATGGATATTTTGATATCGTTTTTTTTTTTTTTAAAATTGTCTTCAATGCTATATACGTTGATATGTTGGTGCTACGGGTACTTTTGAATCATAGATCCGCCTCTGGATGTAAACATTATATAGATGCTCAGTAAGTTCATGCGAGGCAAAGAAACATTACTATGAAAGCAATATATATAAAACAATTATTTCAATCCCAAACAAATCAAACATGATGATATGTCGGAGCCTCCTGATTACTGATTATACTCCCTCCCTTATTTCACCTTAATAATCAATGATACAATGAATTCAATAATCAATAACAATGATCTTCCTTATACCAATATCAATAATAAAAAACAAAAGGCATAAAGCCTAATGACCAAATTCAATGAACACCTCAGCTAATTTCCTCCATCCCTATATGACACACCATTGTATAATAAAAAAAATAACAAATTCAAATAATCAACCATTATATATATATATATATTTCTTCCATACCCTAGCCTGCATGTATTTAGGAAACAAAGAAACATATGTGCTTATTTTATAATTTGTTGAATATTTGAATTTGTTATTACATGTAACATGTGATGGTGTGTCATATAGCGATGAAGGATGCTAGACTGAGTAGATGCTTGCTTCTTATTTTGTTTTTGATTTATGCTAGTAATAAAGGCTAAGGCATGTTTGACGCTTGTGGATTTGTTTATATGTTCAGATGTTTGGTTTTGTTTATAGAGGTGTTTCTTTGTCTTTCATAGACATTTTGAGCGTCTATATATATGTCAGATCCCACATCGGATATTGATTGAGATTTGATAAGATATATAAGTTAGACTACCTAACTACTTAGTCAACTTGGGTTAACTATTTTAGGTTAGTGGATTTAGGCCTAAGTAGTTGACAAAGGTAGTTTGGTGAATCATTTTGGAGGCTTGTG
The DNA here is from genome assembly GCA_949640765.1 of Croton laevigatus. Lineage (NCBI taxonomy): Eukaryota > Viridiplantae > Streptophyta > Magnoliopsida > Malpighiales > Euphorbiaceae > Croton > Croton laevigatus. The sequence goes on along the minus strand of CATIWJ010356513.1, from coordinate 7,286 downwards.
CGGTCAAACTCCAGTCTAATTGCACGCCGGTTGCGACCCTGGATTGGATTGTGACAATAATGGTATCAAAGCCTGTCACCAGTAGGAAGTATCGCCTGGTGAGATTTGTGTTTGTTTTTGTGTGTCACAACGAGGATATTATGCATAAAAGAGGAAAAGTTTGTAAAATCCCACATCGGATATTGATTGAGATTTGATAAGATATATAAGTTAGACTACCTAACTACTTAGTCAACTTAGGTTAACTATTTTACGGCAGTGGATTTGGGCCTAAGTAATTGACGAAAGTAGTTTGGTGGATCATTTTGGAGGCTTGTACGGTCAAACTCCAGTCTAGTTGCACGCTGGATGCGGCCCCAGGTTGAGTCGTGACAATTAAAGGTGTGTAAAAAAACCCAAAAATCGAACTGAAAATTTGGTTAATCGAACAATTCGGGTTGGTCATCGGTTATAGTATTGTAAAAATCGAAATATTTGGTTCATTTTTCGGTTTTGAGTGTTAAAAAACCAAATCAAATTTAAAAACCAAACCATTAGTATATAAACCCCCTTTCCCCCCAATTTAAGTTAAAAATAAAAATTGCTCTGCAGCCCCATCTTTTTTCTCTCCTTCTTTCATTTGCAGCCTTATCGACCACCACAGGTAAAGTTGTAGGAGACAAAAAACTGAGGACGATCCTTGATCGACGGTCGTGGCGATGCTGTGATCTCAGGAAATAAGAAGAGATCGATTTTAGAAATCGAACAAAGGGTCGGAGATGGTGCTGCTGGCATTCAATGCCTTCGAAGTTCTGTGACATCATTCAAGGCAGATCAAAGATGGCGATCGTTTACTGGTCATCATGGTTACTGGCTATTTGAACTCCTCTACTTTGAACTCCGCCGATCGCTTTCACCACCACCGAAAATGACAAAATTATTTTCTAATCCTCTTAATTCAAACACTAACCAGACCTCATCTCACTGCTTCTAACTGTACAGCTTTGTTTAGCTCGCTGTAGTTGCAACCGGTGCCTTCAACGTTGATTCCGGCGCTTACAAATTACAAATTTTGTTAATATGGTATATGGATAGTTTGCAATTTTGAAATTAATGATTAGATTTGTTGTGAAATTTGGTTAAGAAATTAAAAGTTGCGTTGAAATTTTTGGTTAATGTTGTGTTGTAGATCTGTGTTGAAATTAAAAGCTGCAATTTTTGTCCTTTAGCTTGATATTAGTTATAGATCTATGAAATTTGTTAATATTGTGTTGGAATTTTTTTTTTCTTTTTTCAAATATATATATATATATCTTTTTTTTAGAATATATTAATGATAATTTTGGTTTTAGCTAAACGGAAATCATATTTTGTTGGGATAATAGAAAAACCTCCTTGTATTTATACCCAATCTACAAAAATCTCCCTGTCTTTTTTTTTTTTCAACAAAAAAATCCCCATTTTATATTTTCGTTGGCATTTTCCTCCTTCTGTCTATTTTTCTGTTACAATAACGATTTAAAGACCAAAATGTAATTTTTACGGGTCATTTTGTAAAAACTTAAGAATTAAGGGGCCTTTTGAAAATATATCATCTTCAGCCTTGGACTTCTTCCACAGCCGCCGGCCGATGCTCCTCCGTCCACAGCCGCCAGAAACGATGTTTTCAATCGGCAAGACATACTTCTACTGAAAGCTCCCAATGAGAGGAGTCCAAATACGTATTTATTTCCGTTGGATGATGGCCGAAACTGGTCAGAAAATACATTGAAAATCTGGCGTGAATAATGTCATGAATAGTAACCATCTCCTTCCAAAACGTTCGTTAAAACTGTAGAATTTTCATTTGGATTTTCCGGCCAAACTAAGAACATCCGATAAAAACTAAACTCATATTTGGACTCCTCGCGACAAAATCTTCAATTTGGTGTATCATTTGCTAGTTTTCTACCAGGCATAGAGATGATTGTTCATCGCCAGTGGCTGTGCAAGGAGGTGTGCAGCTAGCTTCAAGGTTGAATATGATATAATTACAAAATGGTCCCTTAATTCTTGAGTTTTTACAAAATGGCCCGTAAAAATTATATTTTGGTCCTTAAACCGTTATTTTAACAAAAAAAAAATAGACATGAGGAGGAAAATGTCAACAGAAATATAAAATGAGGATTTTTTTGTTGAAAAAAAAAAGACGGAGATTTTTGTAGATTAGGTATAAACACAGGGAGGTTTTTTCTATTCTCCTTATTTTGTTTTGAGAATTTGATTTATAAATTTGAATTATTTTTTATAATGCATTGCTGTTTATTTGTCTCTTTGGGTGATGAATTCAACAAAAGAAAACATGAAACTCCCAAATACTATGAATTTTGATTTTTTCCCAACCAAACCGCAACCGAACCGAATTTTGCTATTCGGTTTTTTTGCTATCGATTCAGCTTTATGTTCTAAAATTAATGATAATATAATATCAATAAATAATTATTATGATTTTATGTCATATAAGTAATAATGTATATGTATTATAATTATTTTAATATAAAAAAATCATAGAAATGGAAGAATATACAAAAGAGATCACTTTAAGATTATAAAAAAATTTGAAAACTTTCTCTGAAAAAACCTAACAAATTTAATGGAAAATTATTATTTTTCAAAAATAAAAAATTTTATAAATGTCATTTATTAAACAAACTGCACAATCCGGATATCGTGCGTGTATAAATATAGTTTAAAAGAATATTTTGAAAATTGATCTCTAATTTAAATGGTTAGAGTGATGCACCTCTCTAGTCTAAGGTCAGCAGTGATGTAGCCAGCTTACGAGTGAAGGAGCACCAAATTTTAAAGTTCAGCCAATCCAAAAGAAAAATCGGCAAAAAATAACAATAAATGTATGCTCTAATGATTGAACCGAAAGCATCTAGTATAATACAACAATAATTTGCCACTAAACCACTCCTAGAACACATGTTTATTTGTCGTTCCAATGAAATATATCTTAATTTTTATGAGGTCCAATACCTCATGGCCCCTTGGTTACATCCATGAAGGTCATGGATTCGAACCTTAATATAACTATAAAAACTTAATTTGCCGATTAAAAAATATATATAGTTTAAAAAAATAAAACTGTTTTCGACATATGAAAATTTGATTAAAACACTAAGATCTATTAGTATATATTTTTTTTCACAGAGACATACACTACACACATACACTAGGGCTGGTGAAATATATCCTACCACTGGGGGTGTCAAACATATCATGTTAGGTCAGGTTCGGGGGTCAATCGGGTTCGGGTTGACTACCCTTAACGCGAAACTGATATGTTTAGATAAACTAGTTGGGAGCCTCAACCCTAACATGATATGTGAGGTTATCGGATCAACATGATCTGTTTATTTTTTTCGGGTTAGGCAAGTCATTTTTCAGGTTAGATAGGTCAATTTCGGGTTAAGCATGTCATTTTCAGATTAGACAAGTCATTTTCGGGTTAGACATATCATTTTCGGGTTGAAATTTTTCGAGTTAGACAGGTCATTTTCAGATTGAAATTTTCAATCTTAACCTAACCTATTTATTTTCAAGTTGAATTCATATCAACTCGTTTAAATAAATAGGTCGAAAATCTCAACCGTAACCCGCTAGTTTCATATCGAATTTATATCGGATTAGCAGGTCGAATCAGCTTTTGACGTTCCTTTCGTCACTACGCCCAAACCCACTCCCCATTTCTATTAAATACGAGTGACTCTCTTCAGAGAAGAAAATGAAAAAACACGAGTTACTATTTGCATGGTCCATGATGTCTAAAACCATGATTGAAAAATCCACATCATGTAAGTCAACCTTTCAAAAAAAAAAAAAAGACCAAATGCAAAATCCCTGCCGTCCCCCCACCGTCTGTTTCTTCATCAGCATGATTATAAACCCCACGCTTTGTAGGATCATTTGTCTTCTAATTGAGTGAGAAACAAATTTTAATTCATTTTATCATATTATAATATAATTAACCACAAACAATTTCTGTAGCCTACAGTAATAATATTATAATACCAAAATTGCCTCTATATAACTAAACTTATTCACATCATTACCACTACTAACCCGCTATGGAAAATCCTCAACGTCTGTCAAACGCCGTTGGATTTTGCCTCCTTCCTTTCGACCTCATTCAACACATTCTCCTCTGTTTAACTTTACCTGAAATTATCACTCTCAAATCTCTTAACAAATCCTTCTCCGATTTAATCTCCGATCAGCGTTTTGTACAGGATTACAATTCTAAATCAAGGTCAACCAATTGGCTTTTTGTCTACAAGAAACGTTGGCATCGCGACGCCGTTCTTCATGGTTTTTCCGATAACTCCGATCGCTGGTTCAAATTACAAATCGCTAATTTATTAAAACCTCTACTTTTCACCGGCGAGAACATTTATTTTTTGGTGGCGAGTGGTAATTTTTTTCTGTTTTCCTCTAACACTCTGAAGGAGCTTATTGCCGTTAATTTGGTTAACAAGACGGTTAAAAGGATGCCTCCGAGCCCATTAGGTCCACGTGGCACGTCTTCCTGGAGAAGATCCGGAATGAAATTGGTTTCTCGATCGGGCAATTTCCGGTTCATGTTCACGGAGTTAGTCGATAACCAACCGGTTCTGTTTGTGTACACATCAGAAACAGACACGTGGATGTCTATGAAAGCAAGAGAAGATAATAGCAGATTACAACGTGGCAATGAAAAAGAGAAAGATTACATATTTCTCAACGTTGTTAACGGACCTTATGAAAGCGTCGTAATCGCCGTCAGATTAGAATCAGATGCTCCTCCAATTATTATACGGCCGAGATTTGACAGAGGCAGAGAGGAAGAGCAACAGCAGCAGCAATTGAGGGTTGGATTTAGCTGGGGGAACGTGATCGATCGGCTATACGTGAACGGTGATGGACACATGTTGATAATAAAATCGAACGGTCTTGATTCAGGAGGGAGGATGTTGAATGATATAGAGTTATGGGGGTTGGGGTTCAATGGAAGACAGTGGGAATATAGTTCAAAAGTTCCGTACAACATAATGGAGCAAATTAAGAAGCCTTATAGAGCAATAATGGGGTGTTTAGAAAAAAGAGATGGCGTAATTAGGGCAGTATTATTGTCTAATTATGAAGGATCATGGGACATAATTTGGGTATGTTATGATATAGAAAGGGGTTGTTGGAGTTGGGTTCCTATTCCTAGTAGCAAAATGAAGGGCATAAATATGGCAGGAATAGCCTTTTCTTCTGCCCTTACTTTGTAAATGTAAGTCTAAGTGAGTGTGTTCATCAACTGTATATATAGGTCACCAATACAAGTTTGTTTGTTTGACCCTTTTGTAGAGTTCTATAAATAAATTACTGAAATTTTCTTCAAAATTTTAGTATTTTCTTGACTAACACCAAATTATATTTTCAGTTTTCAAGAAAAGGTCAATTCATAGACCTACTACAAAAGATTGAGTTTTTTAAGGTTCACCTAAAGAAACCTTATAAGTAACGGCGGAAATAAAAATATTGGTCATCCTCTAAATACACTGCAGTAGAGGTGGACCTTGAAGCAAAAATTTTGATCTTAAACATAAAGTTCAAAAAGCGCTATGATTTGATCTTAGTACCTCCAAATTGTTTGCGAAGACCTCTTGCAAATGAGCTACTAGGTTATATTATTTGTGCATAATATATTTAGAATATAAACACCATCAAATTAATTTAGAGTTTAAACAATGTAATTTTTTATAGTCTTTGATTCTAAAAATTAATATTTCAAATATGAATTCAAAATTCAATAACCGATTCATTTATACCATTAATTAAGTTATGCCTAAATAACTTATCTTGCAACTTAATTATAGCCAAGACTTATCTAAATAACATTTTGAAGTTGATTCAAAATAATTTTTAATGAACTTTAATTGAACAATTTATTAAATATAAAGTTAATTGAATTTTTAATTTATACTTAAACCAATTCGACCATATTCAAAGGAATTATAAATGGAAAAGCATTTTAAATTTTGTTTTGGGTCTTAAAAATGCTCTTAAGGACCGATTTGAATTTCACCTAAAATTTAAGGGCTTTACAGAAACAATGCAGGAAACAAATTAAAAATTACCTAAAACACAACATATAATGTTATTTTGAGGAATAGAGTTTGTCTTCAACCTCTTGCATGCGAGCTTCTGATCTGCATTTCTATTTTATAGTATTATATATAAAAACACGAATAGGGAACATTTACTTTTCCAAAATGCCCTTATAAAATTTATATTATAGATGGTAAAATTGTTTCTATATAATTATTTATAATAATTAATTAAATAAATTCAAATCATATGTTAATAAGAAATACTATTTTAATTATTAATAAATTAAATTCAAATCATATTCTAATAAGAAATACTATATAATTATTTATAATTAATTAATAAAATTTCAATCATATTCTAATAATGATATTATTTTAATTATTTTATTAATGTTAAAATAATAAATTAATATAATTAATTATGAATATAGTTGTAATTTAAATGATTCATGATTAATTAAATTCAAATCATATTCTAATAAAATATTATTTTAATTATTAATGTTCAAATAATAAATTAATATAATTATAATTTGAATGATATAATGAATCATTAGTTTAATTATTCTAAACAGCTGTGGTGTTTCCGTTGGGGCGTTATGGTAAAGAGTAGACAATATAATTGACCTAAAGTTTTTGGACTTTTTTTTGACAATTATTAAGAGTAATTAAACATAACTTTGTATTAATTAACCATATAAGCATTTTAAGTATGCAACTATAGATAAAATCAGTATTATAACTAAATTGATTTTTTTTTATATAATTGACTTTATATTATTCTTTTCATCCGTGCATATATTATTCAATTTTTTTTAATCACCAGTTATATTTTTAATTATAAGTTATTTTAATTAGATTATAATTAAAAATGAAGAAAAATAAATTATATTAATATATTATTTTAATATAAATTTTAAGATATTTTATTAGTTTTTGGTTTTTTCCGTTAGGTATAAAGAGATTTGAAAATTTTCACGACCTGTGAATTTGGAACAGAAATTTTCACACAATCGTGGATATTTTCATGAGTTGTACTTTTAATTACAGGTTATATTTTTAATTATGGGTTATTTTAACTAGATTAGAATTAATAATGGAAAAGAAAAAAAAGACTTGATGAAGTGCTTTTAATTACGGGTTATATTTTTAATTATGGGTTATTTTAATTAGATTAGAATTAAT
>CATIWJ010356508.1:0-10638 GCA_949640765.1 Croton laevigatus | reverse complement strand
TTGAAGACGCGACACCTTCTTAAAGTCCAAAGGCTCTTTCAACAATCATCAACAAAGTTCATCAAGATAATTCAAGAGCAAGTCTTCAACACTTGGATTATCATCAAAGGCGTTTCAACACAGATTCAAGATCAAGTCATCGCAACCCTCGGTTCATGTTAAAGAGAGTTTACAAACTCCAAAACTTTGACGATTTGAAGGCACAAGCTTTCCCCAAAGTTCAAAGCCTTGTCCGATTATCGTCATCAAAAGTCCTCCATGAAGACTCGAGATCAAGTCCCTGCAATTCTCGTTTCACGTTCGTGATACAAAGACAGAATTCAAGCTCAAAAGCCCTGTCAAATCAAACTCCTGAAGAACTCCACAAGATCTAAAGATCAAAGGCTCTTCAAAGTTTGTGATTCAAGATGAAGTAATTGACCATAGAATCATCTTCATCAAAGTTCATGATTCAAGATCAAGTCAACGACCCTTGAATCGCCTTCATCAAAGTTCGTAATTCAAGATCAATTCAACGACCCTTGAATTGCCTTCATCAAAGTTCGTGATGCAAGATCAAGTTTAACGACCCTTGAATCATCTTCATCAAAGTTCGTGATTCAAGATCAAGTCAACGAACCTTGAATTGTCTTCATCAAAGTTCGCGGTTCGAGATCAAGTCTTCGAGACTCTCGCATCGAGTTCGTCGTAAGGAAAAGAATAAGAGGATTTTGCAATAGAGATTGTAACTGCATGTTTATTTTTCTTTGTAATTTCTTTTTCAAGAATACAAAATTTTGTGAATACAAATTTTTAGCACACCCAGTGGGACAATCTCTACCTCTAATCTCTTTTCTTTACAAGTTCAAGTTTCAACTCCAAATCAAATCAAATGGCATTAAGAAAGATTGCTCTCGCTTTAAAAGCAACATCAAAGGCTACAATCGACGCTTCTGCTGCCACACCAAAAGCTACAATACAAAAGGCCATTCCATTGTTATTACATATTTTGTAAAAAGTGCTTCCATTGTTAATGCTCTTGTTAAGATGAAGACAATTGACGAGTTTTATGCAAAAGCTATCTGTCCGCAACAACAAGTCTTTGATGCTTCACGAACGTTGGAAGATGATGCTTCTTGTGTGTTTGTCATGTTTAAGCCCATACAAAGATCATTGTAACAAGCAGATATGATCTAGTCTGTTGGTAGCAACAAACCTCTATGGTTGTAACATGTACACCTCTTCTTCTAAGTTACTGTGCAAAAAGGCATTTGAGATATCTAATTGGTGAATTGGCCAATTATATTGAACGGCAACAAATAATAGTAACCGAATAGTAGTAGGTTTCACGACCAGGTTAAAAGTCTTAATGTAGTCAATCCTAGGTCGTTGATAAAAACCTTTTGCAACAAGGCAAGCTTTATATCGAGTTATAGAGCCATCATGATTTAATTTAGTTTTAAACACCCATTTACTGCTAATTACATTCTGATTTTTTGAAGGTGGTACAAGTTGCCATGTTCTATTAGAGATTAATGCATTGAACTCTTCAAGCATGGCTTGTCACCATTTAGGTTCTTTAGTTTGAATTTGGTAGTAGAATGATCAACAATAGCAGACAGAGACAATGGTTGTCTGGGTTTTAGGTTACTTGTTTGAGCTCATATCACTATAGGGTGGCAAAGTGGTGCAACAATAGAGGATGGCTGGATATTTATAGATTCAGTCATTGGAGCTAACAATTCAGTATGACTGGCTATTTGTGAAGGAGACCCGTCAAAAGCTACAGTTGTGGTTTCATCCAAAGTAGGTAATACTATCAAATAGGATGAGCTGGTAGGTAGTGGTATTGTATAGACTGGTGATACATGTGGCACAGATAGAGTGGACTCTTGTGACTGATGATTGTTGAATGAAAAAACATATTCATAAAAAACAACATGACGTGAGACATAAAATTTCCTAGTACTTGGATCATAACATTTATACCCTTTATGTGTACGACTAAAACCCATGAAAACATAAAGTTTAAACTGGGGAGATAATTTATTCAAACTATACGAATGAAGCCACGGATCACAGAGACAACTAAAGACTTGAAGTGACTTATAATTGGATTAAAAATCGAAGAGTTTTTAGAACAGTGATTGATTATGAAGATTGGTGTAGGAAGGCAATTAATACAGTAAACAGCTAATTCGAAGGCATTGGTCCGAAATTGTTGTGGAATAGGAGCATGATAAAGAAGATCCTACGCTGTTTCAATGAAATATGTCTATGTTTTTTTTTCTACACAACCATTTTGTTTGGGTGTATAGGAACATAAAATTTGCTGGGTAATTCCATGAAATTTGCTGGGTAATTCCATTGTCACGTAAAAGGCTTGGAATTTCCTACCACAATCAGCTTGGAAAACTTTAATTGGATGACCAAAAAATTTTTCGACAATGGTTCGAAATTGCTTAAACACAGTCAATACATCAGATTTATTTTGTAGAAAATGAATCCAAGTATACTTGCTAAAATGATTAAAAAATAGAACATATATTTGAAATTATCATTTGAATCAACACGAGTAGATATCAATAAATTTGAACAAATTAAATCAAGTTGTTCAAGAGCAACAAAATTTGATGACGAAAACGGAAGCTTATGACTCTTAATAACAAAATAAGCTTGAAATAAACTACTATCACTCAAAGACTTAGAAATTAAATGAGATATTATAGTTCTTCTAACTGTATGAAAATTCGCATGCCTTAAGGGTATGTTCCATGTAACTAAGGAAGCAGCATTGGACTAAATAAAATTAGTTGAAAGAGACTTTAACGTAAAAAATAGATAGACACTACCTCTACTCAATCTTTGATGCAAGACCTCTTTTATTGCCAAATCTTTCACATAGAACTGGTCAAGAAAAAAAAATTCAATAGATACAAGCAAGTGAAAAGAATTAATCGAAAATAAATTTCGCAATGCATCTGGAACACAAAGAATATTATCAAGAGAAAAATTACGATTAGAACCATAAATTTCAGATTTGCCGAATGAGTGATAGGGACTTTAAAACCATTATCTAAAACAACTTTCTTAAGATCCTGATATTTAGAATGGACAGTGAGGTTTTCCAGTTCAATAGTCATATAATGAGTAGATCTACTGTCTATGATAACTGGTGTTTCATTAAGCTTGGCTGCACTGGAACTTTGTCGATGTAGGGACACCTATCCCAAAAGTTGTTACAACAATCTTAGCAGGTCGATATAAAGGAGAGGATAATGACTTGGAGGGTATTCATAAACTTAGTGCTTTTCTTTTGTGAAATAGATTTGCTATGTTGGCTTGCATCCTGGTAGATCAAGATTCCTTTCTTTCTTGTTTGTTATCTTTTTTTTTATCTTATATCAGTCTTGAACTTTGTTAAGATTGGAATTATATAGTAAAGATTATTATCATTCTCTTCTATACTTTTTATCTATATTTCTTTGCTAAATATTCTATTGAGGCTTCTTTACTCTTTTAATTTGGTCTAACTTACCATTCCAAATACTAGCTTCAACCAGATCTGAAAATCTCTTAGAAAAGATAGAGATGAATATCTCTGCCTCAGAATCTGAAATATCCTCTATAGATAAATCTCTCACCACAACCCAAACAGACCATACATATTCCCTCTCCATCTTAGACCAATGCCTATTATCTCTAGACCAAAAGTTCTTACACATTTAAAACCTTCTTTAAAAACTATTAACCAAAAACTTACCATTTCATTCCATAGCCCCTCTCCACCAAAAAATCAGCACACCATTATCCCCTTTTTCTTCTGCTCATATGCTAACCCATCCATAAAATCAAACTCCATCTCAAACCCATACCACAAATTCACCTCATACTTTTTTTAGAACTACTCACAACATACCACTGTAACTACAAATCTATACCCAAACACCTAACACATATATCATTGTAAACTTGATATTCCAATCTTCAATGGTATTGACCTTATTGGCTAGTTCACTAGAATTGAACAATACTTCAAAAACCATCACATCCAATAAGATGAACAAATTTCAGAGGCTCTTATTACTATAGAGGGCACCCTTATTCACTGGTTCCTTTGGATCTACCAGAGAACTCCTCAACTCACTTGGGAGATGTTGAAGTCAAAATTTACCAATCAAAATAATGGTGACATAACTGAAAATACTTACAAACACCTGGCAGCGGCAAAATAAATTGGGAATATATCTATGTTCCGATGAGTTCATAACTAGATCTACGTAGGTACCATCCCTTTCTAATAGCCAATATTTGGGTTACTTCCTCAACGGGTTACACAGTGACATTCGTCCTTACCTCCAATCTCGTGATGCTACTGAACTTTATAATTCAATGAAGGTATCTCATGAGATGGAAGAAGAGATTCTGCTCTCATCTTAATCCAAATCTCTTTCATTGAAAACTTACCCACCAGCCCATAGCTCACCACAGAATGGCTTTGGCCCAAAGCCCATGATCCAAACATCATTAGAAACCCAATTATCCCCATCATCATTCCAACAAATCTAACGTAGAGACTTACCCTCAACATTACCTCAGAACGACCTTACTACTACCTCATCTCCACCATTAGCCTTACCAACCCCTCTACCCAAACTAACACCAAACTAATCACATTTTCGAGGCATACGCTAATATTCTCACCAAAAGTACCAAAATCTCCATGCTAAGAGTCTGTGCTTCAAATGCAAAAATCCATATTCCCCACTTCATGAATGCCATAACAAGTCCTTCCAGTCTCTTATAATTAGAAAAGATAAAACAACCCTAATGGAAGATACACAAACTGTAACTAATACCCACATAGGACCTATAACTATGGCAGATTGGAATGAGGCTTATTTTTCTAATATAAAGTTATCTATGTACTCAATCGGTGGCATTTCTAGTTCTAAAATAATGAAGTTATGGGGATTGTCTCATCTCACTCCATTATAGTCATGGTTAATAGTGGCGTAAGCCATAATTTCATATCCGATTACTAAACAATTGCTTCTTGTAGTAACGCTCACTCCTCCTTATCCGATTTGATTGGGTGATAAATTTTACATCACAACATCTAGGGTATGCCTTAATCTAAAGTTAAAGTTAAGAAAGCCGAAAATATAGAGAGATTTTTACATTTTTCCATTAGAGGTGTTGATGTGGTACTACGCATAACTTGGCTTGAGACTTTAGGTAAATTTGTATTGATTGGGAAATATCAATGAAATTTGTTCATCAAGACCAGTTGGTCCACATATCAGGTAATCTTTCCTTATCTACAACACATATCTCTATTCATGCACTACATAAGACTATTGATGCTGCATTTGCTACTTTTTTTGGGAGTCGAATTAGGACACATCATCTCTTGACAATAACAGTAGCGCCACTCAACATCCTAATTTGCAATTATAATAAACAGTTACTCTAACATATTTAAGGATATCTTATCACTTCCACCCCAAAGAGGGGCTGACCATTAGATATTTTTTAAAAGAGGACAGTCTCTAGTTTGTGTTCAGCCGTATCATTATGGCCATACTAAAAAAGATGAGATTGAGTAATTAGTTGTGAAAATGTTATTTGTTGGCACAATAAGACCAAGCTGCGGTCTATTCTCTAGCCCTGTTCTTTCGGTTTGAAAGAAAGACAACAGCTGGCGATTTTGTGTTGGCTATCGTGAGTTGAATAAAATTACTATTCCCAACAAGCACCTCATTCGGTGGTCCAAGAGTTATTTGATGAATTACATGGGCCTGCTATTTCACCAAATTAGACCTAAAATTTAGGTTTTTATCAAATTAGAGTGGCTATTTTGGATATTCATAGGATTGCATTTCGCACTTATTTCAGACATTATGAGTTCTGAGTTATGCCATTCGGCTTAATGAATGCGTTGACAACCTTTTAGGTAGTAATGAATGATGTCTTTTGTCCATATCTACGACGCTTTATGCTAATATTCTTCAATAACATATTAGTCTATATCAGAGATTGGGAGACCCACTTACACCATCTCAATATTGTATTTCAATTATTGAAAGACAATTAGTTGCACTCAACCAAAAAAATACTCCTTAGGTCAATTAACTCTTGAATACCTTAGACATGTCATCTCAAGCTCAGGTGTTGTAATGGACCTAGCTAAGATCTCATGTATATTATGTTAACCAATTCCTGACTCTCTTAAGTCAGTGTAGGAGTTTCTTAGCCTAATAAGGTACAATAGAAAGTTCATTAAGAACTATGGTCAGATTGCTCAACCCTTAACATCTCTACTTCGAAAGGATTCTCCAGTGAATTTTTCTTGGACTGATACTACTTAATAATCTTTCAATATTCTCAAGAATGCAATCACTTTATCTTCAGTATTAGCAATGCTTGATTTCACATAGCAGTTTATGGTAGAGTTTGATGCATCAGGCAGCAGCGTAGGGGCTATTCTCATGCAAGTTTCCCGACCCATAGCTTACTTCAGTAAAGCAACTTTATTGAGCTCAAGCTATAATAGTGAACTAATGGCTCTGGTATTAATAATTCGCTATTGGCAACCTTATTTGATTAGGTGTAAATTCTTAATAAGAACTGACCACTGTAGCCTCAAGTTTTTGTTATTACAGTAAGACATAACACAATCATAGCAATATTGGGGTTCTAAGCAGCTTGGGTACAATTTCACCATAGAATACAAACCATGTCCAGCCAACAAAGCTGCTGACGATCTATCTTATTGGAAAGAAGAGGTGGTCCTCCAATCCTTATCAATGCCATAATAGATTGATTGGAACATTATTCAACAAGAAATTCAAGGGAATAATTCACTTCAGGCAATCATTTAGGATATACAAAACTTAAAGCTACACAAGCAATATCCTCTTATGCATGATAAGATTCTCTTGAATTGAAGATTGGTGCTACCCGACACCTCTAAATAGTTGTTTAAGCTTATTTTAGACTTTTATTATACCCCATATTGGAGGTTATTCCAGTGCCTATCGCACTTATGTTCGTATCGCCTCTAACTTCTATTAAAAAGGTATGATGCGAATGATTAAGAAATATGTCTCTAAATGTCTAATATGTCAGTAATAAAAAATATGATGCTCAGAACCCAGCAGGTATTCTACAACCCATGCCTATTTCACATATGGTTTGGGAGGACATAGCCATGGATTTCATAATGGGATTAACTAATTATTAAGGTGCAGACCGTTTATTGGTTGTAGTTGACCGTCTGTCTAAGCACTCTTATTTTTTCCCTCTTTGCCATGTTTTTACTGCCAAGATTGTGGTTAAGCTCTTTACTAAAGAAATTATCATGCTTTATGGGACCCCTCGAATGATCATAAGTGATCGAGACCTGCTATTCCTTAGCAAGTTTTAGGGTGAGCTTTTTAAATTTTAGGGCACTCAATTGAAATTCAATTCCGTCTACCACCCATAAATGGACGGTCAAATAGAGGTTCTTAATAAAAGTATAAAAGCTTATCTCCATTGTTTCTCCTTCGAACTACCTAAAACATGGAGTAAATGGTTAAACTAGACTGAATACTAATATACTATTAGCTTCCATAATGTTGCGGGTACCATACCATTCGAAGTAGTTTATGGCATACATCCTCCAATATTGCAACATTATTTACCGAAGGAAACAAAAGTGGAAAAAGTGGCTAGTCACCTTAAGGGCTATAATGACATCCTTCAGTGACTCTAGTTTAACTTACAAAAGGCATAATAAATAATGATCAAAAGTACAAAAAAGAGACAAAGGGATGTGCAGTTTCAAATTGGTGATAGAGTTTTGTTAAAATTGTGACCATAAAGGTAGCAAATAGTAGTTCATCAAACTAATACCAAGTTGGCAGCTAGGTAATATAAGCCCTTTGAAGTTATTGGCAAGATCGGTAAATTGGCATATAAACTTTTTCTCCTTGTGTCCTTAAGAATCCATCCTATTATTCCATATTTCACAATTAAAAGAATCATTTGGAGATTACCAGCCACTAAGCGAACTACCTGTAAACCTTCCAATAGAGGATTCGCCTCTAGTTAAATTAGAAATAGTCTTACAAACCAACACTATCATGAAGAATAATAAGCTGACTAGCCAAGTTTTAATCAAGTAAAAAGGTAAACCAGCAGAAGAAAAACCTAAATGGATAATATAGATATCACAGGTCAATTTCCCAACTTTAGCCTTGAAGACAAGGCTGTTTCTCCATCCGGTAGTATTGATAAGGCCAACATAAAACTCAAGGTTTATTCTAAAAGACTCAAGGTAGATGTTGGTGTTACACTAGGCTTGGCTGCACTGAAACCTTGTGAATGCAGGAATACCTATCCTAAAAGTTGTTAAAACAATCTTAGTAGGTCAATATAAGGGAGAGGGTAACGACTTAGAGGTATTAAGAAACTTTATGCTTTTCTTTTGTAAAACAGATTTGTTTTGTTGCTTACATCCTTGTGGATCAAGATTTCTTTCTTTCCTATTAGTTATATTTTCTCTCATCTTGTATCGGTCTTGAACTTTGTTGAGATTGGAATTCTGCAGTAAAGATTATTATCATTCTCTTCTATAATTTTCATCTGTGTTTCTCTGTTGAATATTCTATTGAGGTTGTTTTACTCTATCAGTGATTTTTCAGGTCTTGATGACAGGCAAACACATGCAATATGCCTTTGATTGGGACAATTATGATAATTAATTGTTGATTGCTCATATGAGTTGTTCTGTTGTTGTTGATAATAAGTTCCTACTTCATAATATTTATTCAAATTCGAATAAAAGTTGCTGTAGCCTGGGGAAGACGATGAATAGAAGATTGTTCATCCCCTTCCTCTTTATTGTTATAACCACACCTTCTACCATGAGAGGATGAGAATTGTTCTTGTGAAAACTATGCAGATGGAGCAATACTGTAGCTCCTTCTTCTCGCTTCATCAGTCGCTATTTTGTAAGAAACATCCATGTAAATGATTAAACCCGAAACTATCAGTGTGAGAATCCATGATGCGACAAAATATTCCATAACTAGGCCTAAGGCCATTAAGCACAAACTCAATTAGTTGTTCATCAGGAATTGTATTCTCTAAGGCGCCTAACTTATCAGCAATCGATTTGGGGTTGGAAACATAGGTTTCAATGGACTGATTATCACGTTGAAGGCTATGGAGATGCGTTCGAAGTTCATGAATCCATGAACGTGATACAAAAGTATAGGCCATTTGCAACTTTAACCATGCTGAACGAGTTGTGGTTATGCCTACTAATTTCAACAAGACTCCTTCAGAAATAGGCGAAACAATCCAGCTTAACATTATTTGATCTTCTTGATTCCATGATAAATAATTTGGATCAACACTTCCATTATCACTGAATTGTGGCGGAGGAAGAACAGTCCTATCAATATGATGTTGAAGGCCACAACCACTTACCATTGGTAAGAATTGAGTTTTCCATAGCATAAAGTTATCCGAAGTTAACTTGACAGAGATTTGATGATTAAGATTAGGAGTACTAGATGAGATAACCATAGTACTCACTACAGGAACAGTTAGGATAATCGTAGTTGGATTAGTTGGATCGACCATTGGCACAAGTTCAGAATTTGCAGAAGCCGAATTTACAGGAAGAGGAAATTAGGGTTTCGAAACCGTATGGGCCTCTGATACCATGAAGATTTTAAGGTATCGTATATTTCTCATAGAACATACGTGAAGTATATATACAAGATGTTACAAGCTTGAGGTGCAAGTGAGAACCTTCTAAACTATCACAAATACAAATATATCAACACAATAATAATACATTAACAAAATTAAAATTGTTAAAAAATAATCCTAATACATATATACATTTCAGAAAAGAAAAAATTTAAATGATATGCTCTAATCAGCAACTTGAATCTCAAATATGACTTTAATTCTAATGTTCAAACAAAAATTAGCGATTTCTTAAAAAAAATTAGCGATTATATGAGTATGGAGTAAACTAATAAAATCTTGCTAAAAATAACTAGATAAATTAAATTTATAATTAAAAATAAAAATTTTAAAATTTCATAGTTATTAGTTAAAATAAAATTAGTATCACATATTTATCAATCGATTATAGCCAATTAAGTGTGGTCTATTTGTTTATTCTACCTTCCACGAAGACATAGAAAGCGGAGATCTCGGGTTCAATTCCTGTAAACTACATTGTTAGCACCAATTTGATGCTTAAGAGAAGGCTACCCCTATTGTGTAGCTCATAATATTATTCAGTCTGTTAATGACATCCTTTATATTAAAAAAAAAAACGGATTATATTGTAAATTGCAAAAGACTAATGATTATGATCAGTTACACAATTAAGTTACAGTATTTTTTTTTTTTTATTACAGTAAGAGTACTATAGTTATAATATATAATATCTTCATAAGTATAAAATATTAAAAATTATATATATATATATATATATATATAGGTTACTACAACATCTCACATACTATTCTATCCTATCCTAGTGGACGAAGGGGTAGTATATGAAATGACATTTGGTGAAGGGGGTGGTATATGAATGACATTTGGTGAATTAATACCTGGCAAGTGGTATCCAATTATGAATGGAGG
>CATIWJ010356491.1:0-11010 GCA_949640765.1 Croton laevigatus | reverse complement strand
TGGGCATAATTTGCTCAGCGAGTTATTTCCTGTAACTCGCAGGTTAACAGGTAAAGATAGTAGATTCCAGACACAGTCCCCGGCAGTGATAGCAGCATTTAAGGTCCTTTTATTTCTGTAATAGAACATCAGTAGTGGCATGTATATAAATAATATTAGCACTCCCAGATAAATACTAGGATTTTGTATAATTGGTATCTTTTGAGATTTGGGATTTTCTTTGAGTTATTGACTGAGTTTTTTAGAAGTATTTATTTTTGGTTTATCTGAGGAGTGAGGGTATAAGGTCAGATTGCCGAAGTGTTTGAGTTGTTTACCTTGCAGGATTCCAATGTCTAGTCGTAGGGACTATTCAATTAGTTGCTGTTACTATTCACGGTTCATCCATACCTAGGCGGAACTATGGCAAAATTTTCGTAGAAATTTGATTAAAAATTGACTAAGTATAAAGTATAGTTCATGTATGACTTAGATGCCTGCTTAATTAACTTGTACATAATAGTATAATACAGCTCCAGTACCAGCATGTAGCGCTTCTCCGGGGTCTCCCACGAGGCCTAGAAGGGGTGTTACAAGAACATTCCGTTATCTTTATTTCTCTCCCTTTAGCCGTCCATATTCCCACCCTCTTCCTAATATTTTCTTCCTTCTTCACTTCATCAACTTTCCTATCATCCTCTCTAACCTCAATCTAGCCGACCCATCCCATAAGATCAAAGGGACTTCTTGAGTTTTGATATCAAAGAATCTTAGGGAAGAGTTAAAAGATCAAGAGAAGAAGTAAGTAATGATATGATTTAAGTTGGTGTAAGTTAGGGTTTTGTGTGAGATTTAGTTTGATCTTTCATTATTTATGTTAAAAATAGTTAAGAAAATAGTGGATCATTGTTGGAAAGGTTAGATCTAGAAGGAGAGAGAGAGAGTTAGGGTTTGTGATTATTTAAAGGAAAAGCTAAAATATATGTGTTTTCTAGGTGATTTGGAAACCAAAGCTAAGGAAAAAAGGAAGGAAGTTGTTTGAGCTTGGAAAAAGCTCAAATACTAAGGTTTGGTGCTTTAACCCAAACTCTCTTTAAGTTAAAATTTGATTTTCCTTGATATTTGAATGTTGTGTTGTTTGAAAAAGTTTGATTTTGAGATTTATGCATGAAAATGTTCTTCCTTGAGATTTGTCTTTAAAATAAGCTTTATGAGATGAAAATATTGGTTTGGAATGGATTTTGAGTCATGAATATTTGATACATGAATTGGTTGTATTAGAAAAGTGATTTTTGAAATGTGCAGTCTGTTTTTAACAGTTGTCGCGTCCGCGACGCTAGTATTGTCACAGCCCAATCTTAATTACAGAAATAGTTAAAAGGACCAAATTTGTAATTTTGTATGCATTTGTATTAAATAAGTATTTGTCTATAGTCAATCATGGTGTTCCAATCCCAAATAACTAAATTAGCATAATAAATTCTAAAGTGATTTAAAATAGTTATTTGACATTGAAAATTTTTTTGATACGATAAATTTACGTAGACACCTTTTCGGAAAAAAAAAAATATATATATATAATAATAATAATAATAATAATAATAATAATAATAATAACAACAACAACAATAACAACAACAACAACATCAATAATAATAATAATAATAATAATAATAATAATAGTAACAAGTAAGAAAGTTGGCAGAAGAAGTTAGGCAAAATATGACAGTCGGCATAAAACGTTAAGGAAGAAAGTTGACGGAATTAAAATTGGTAGGCAAAGTTTGGTGAGGTTGTTAAAGACTATGGAAAGAAAAGTTTGAAAAGAAGGAGAGGGTAGGTGATGAATGTGCAAATGTTAACAGGATGAGGTATCCGTTGGTTGAGTTAAAAAAAAAAAAAGAAATAAAAGAACTCTGTTTTATTTTCATGAAAATAGAGGAAGAAAAATTCAAGCAAATTTACTATCCTCTGTCAAAATTCAATTCTGAGACCACCAATCTGTTTCTTGAAGCCTAGTGATCATTTTGGATGTGAGGCCATAACCAGTCGCCGAAAGGGCCATTTCCAGTCAGGTTCACCGTTAGCAGCTCGGGTACCTGTGGATAATCCGAAAACTTTCAGCCTTCGTTTCACAAAATCCGGCCATTACGATGAATGAACAGGTCGGCGGTGAGAAGAGGAAAAGATCGTATGTGGGTTGTTGAAAATAGTGGTCGGAATCATTAATGGGCCGTTCGAGTTTTCGGGTCGTGTAAGGATCCATTTACAGAGTTCAGGTGAAGAAGACAACCCCTGAACTCAGCGTTTTGATCAAAATGGCAGCATTTTGGATCTCTCAGGGTGCACTTCTGTCTACTTCAAAACGACGGTGTTTTGTCTGGTGGTTTACCATATCAGTACCCCAGCTTTTTAAATACCACGCTGCGGCCCCAGAAGTTTCTCCCTCGTTGCATTTAAGCCCCTCCGTCTTAGGTATTGACCCCAAAACTTCAATTCTCTTTTCAATTGGGTCTAACAGCATATTTAATTAATTAAAATAAATTTATTTTGAGATTTAATATATTTAGGGACCCAAATAAATTATTTAGACTTTAAAAATGAATCTAGAACTATAATAAATTAACTAAATTGATTTCATTTTAGTGTAAAAATATTTAGAACTTAATTAATTAATTTTAGAGATTTTAACATAGGAAATAAAAATGGATCCAAATTAATAATTATAGAAAAATAAATTAAATAGAAATAAAAGGAGTATATTTAGAAGAAAATATTTGGATAGTAGTCTTATAAAAATAATATTTAGACATTTTAATTTAGAAAATTAAAATGGATTCAAAATAACTATAGGAAAAATGATTTAAGTAATAAATTAAAAAGAAAAATTTATAGAAAAAGTAATTAGATTTAAATCTTACAAAATATGTATATAATTATGACGTTAGGTCCATCCGAAAGGAAGGAAGAAGATCCGAAACAAAAAGGAACCGTTGAATAGAGGAGACTGCTAAAATAAAGGTTTGATACTTTAACTATGAAAATGTCGGTTTGTTATTTTTGCATGCATAAAAATTTACTACTGATTTATTAAAAATTTTTGGAAATATGTTATATTATAATTTGAATTGTGATTTTGAGAAATATATTAATTTGTGATGAAATTGTGATTTGGAATGGATTTGGAAAATACTTCGGAAATAATTATTTTGCTATACTTAGGTAAGTTGAACTAGTGTGATAAGGGTATGATGCATCATATACTGAGCAATACTACGAATAACCAAGTTAGACTTTGGGTACTCCAGCTATGGCTGAGAGAATTACAAACTTTGAATAATTTGGATACGACCGTTAAAATAAAAATTGACTTCGGTTAAAGTAGGATGCTCCGGCTACGACCTTGAGTTATCTGTGACTCCAAAAAATAAATACAGTAGCTTTATTCCTAATATTCACCAGATTCCTAGTAGAGCTACCCGAATAATTAAAATAATAAAAGTAAAATTCAGTATTGATTTGTTCATTATTTATTTCAAATGAGTTGCTTAATATTTTAATATTTATTACTGGATTGTTTCTTTAAATAAATATTTATTGTTTTTAAATTTTAAAATGCATGTAAATATTATTATTGCTATTTTCATAGTTAAAGTATCCACTGAGCGTAATCGCTCAGCATGTTTGGTTCATTCTAAACTTGTGGGTATTGAAGAAGAGCAGAAGTAGTGAGGTTAGTAGACCGCCAGTTGCCAACCAGCATCAAATTTTTATCCTTTGGGGTAAAATCTTTTATCTCATTAAAAATAAATTAGTAATAATCAGCATGTACTAAATAAAGAATTTTTGAATTATGTGTACTATTTACATTATGGTTTGTAATAAGGTGTGGGATAATTGTGATTTTTAATTCAGTTATTAAGCTAAATAATTCAGAACTTTATATTAATAAACGAATCCTTATTAGATATTAAATTTAGAATGTAATAAAAACAAAAATACCTATACCATTAAAGTAGAAGACAGCAGTAGCACTCTTGTAGGTTTACAAGTATCGCGCTCGCGACAGGATTGACGAAGTGGACATCTCATCCGCGGAGCAGGCCTGCGCATCCGAGATGTAATTTCTAGTTGCGTCTGGAGCTCTGCTAAAGACCTCGAGCCCGCGACTTAACAGTCTCGCCCGCGACATTTTTAGAGAAACTCCAGACCTGATTGGAAATTTTATCTTGCATGAGACGATGTGCATCTCGATCGCGACAACCTTGCCAAGGCAGCATCTCACCCACGACCAGTAGGGCGCGAGTGCGACACTGCCTGTGATTTAAAAGTATGGAATTTTATTTCAATTGGTTCCTTTAATGGATTAAATGGTTTCTATACTCTATGAAAAGAATGTTATAAACTCAAAAGTATTTATGTGATGTTATTAAGTATGAAATTTATGAAAAGAGATTCGATAGAACGTGATGAATGGAAAATGCGGATAAATGTATATGGTTGTTGATTGTTTACTATAATGCTCATGTGGCTCGCATTAGAACACTAGTGATAAGAATACGATGCATCGTAGGGTTGAAAACCGCGGTAATGATATTGATATGACTCATGATATGAAATGTGAAATCGTATTGGCATTATAGTTTGCAAATGGCTATACAGAATACGTGTTGAAAAGGAATGAATGAGAAAAATAGCGGCGTTATAGTCTACAAATGGCTATATGGGATACATGAAATATGGTATCGGCGTTACAGTCTACAAATGGTTATACGGGATACGCATAGAACTTCGATTCTTATCTTCGAGTTCTATCGATTGCCACTAAAGCTAAAAATGTATAATAAATGATTATTTCTTTGTTTTTAGTTGGTATTTTCTTGTAAATTTCTTAAATGATTTTCTATGCTTATTTTAAATGTATTTGAATGTATAAATATATGCTTTGTTTTCAACTTCGGTTGAAGCATCCACTGAGCAAAGTTTGCTCAATGAGTTTACTTGTTTAAACTCATAAGTCGAAGAATAGTAGAGTAGACGTCCATCGCAGTCAGTCACTCTTAGCACTGCCAACACCAACTTTTGGGTATTAAATCTCTTTTGTATTTTATTGTGTCTAGTTTGGGCATGTGCATGGAACTGATAAGTTTAGCAATAGTATGGTAATTGTTTTTTTTAGAATTGTAAAGATAATCCTAATTTGAATACTATGTATTAGTTAATAGCTGATTAGCTGGAAATGTATGTAAATATGTTATATAGAAGTGTATGAATGACTAAATGAGGAGAAGGTTATAAGGGTGGTGATTTTGAAGTGCTAATATATATATATATATATATATATATATATATATATAAGAGTAAGTTAACCGTCTTTAAGCCATGGAAGTAATGCTTCTTCTAGACTCATTCGTGGGCCTAGAAGGGGTGTTACAAGTTGTCCCTTGCTAATTTGATCGCCCACGTGATAACCAAAGATGCAAATCGTAAAAAGATCAAAACTGCCAGAGGAAAGGAGATAGTCGACAAAGATAATCTTGTGCAAACTAACAATAAAAAGAGGTATAATTCTAAATAATAAGCTTAAAAATAAAACAACCTTTAAGAAAAAAAGAAATTATTATGTGTATGGAAAAGCTAGCCATTATGCTTCCCAATATAGAAAAAAAAGTTATAAAAAATGACAAGCTTGCTAAACCCAAAGTCAATTTGGTTAAAGCAGATAACATTATTTCTATGGTCATTCACAAGTTAACTTGGTGGCTGATGTGAATAAGTGGGTTATGGACTCTAGTACTAAAAGGCATATTTGTTAAATGCTTTTAAGTCTTATACCCAAATTGAGGAAGGAGAAAAATCCGATTCAAGAACTACTTAAGCTCTTTAAAAGAAAAAGTTCTTCTCAAGCTCATATCTGGCAAAATCTTAGCACTTAATGATGTGCTTCATATTCCTAACATTCGAACCAATCTGGTTTCGGTGGGATTATTGCTCAAAAATAGGGTGAGAGTTCTTTTTTAATCTAATAAGATTGTAATGACAAAGAATGATGTTTATGTTGGTAAAGACTATCTAAATCATAGTTTGTTTGTACTTTTTTTTTTTTAACATAGATATTTCTAAATCTAGCCTAATCTAAAGGGGAGGGGGAAGTACCACTCGAATCATGGTTCTCCAGGTAAAGGACCAACGTCATTTCCACTAGACTAGACCCTTTGGTGGTAGTTTGTTTATACTTAATGTTACTAAAATTATCAATAATAACAATGCTAGTACTTCTTCTGCTTATATGATTGATTTATTTGATTTATGGCATGGCAGATTTTAAGATATGTTAGTTTACCTTATATTAAATAAATAAATTCAAATGGTCTAATCTCAAGTCTTCAATTTCCTGACATGTATAAATATAAAGTATATGTAGAATCTATGCAAACTAAAAAATCTTTTACATCTATACATAGAGAATCTAAATTATTAAGTTTAATACATTCTGATGTAGAAGATTTGAAACAAACTATGAAAAAAAAGAGATAAAAAATATTATATAACTTTTATTGATGATTTTTCCAGATATGCTAAAGTTTATATATTGAGAAATAAAGATGAAGCTTTTGATATGTTTCTTATTTATACAAATAAAGTAAAAAATCAATTAAATAAGAACAATAAGAGAATAAGATTAGATAAGGGTAGATAATATATTGCTTTGAATGATTTTACTCATAAAGAAGTTATTCCACCTTATTCACCTAAATCTAATTGTTAGAATTAATTAATTAAGTATTAATTAATTAGATATCCGCCCATGACTTATGGATCATAGTTAGACTCAATAGTGATGGGTTGAAGGGTTAATGGGTAACCCTAATAATCCAACAGCTATATAAGCATCCCTAATAAGAAATTAGGGATACGAGAGATACAGAACTTACGTAGTTCTTATTCTCAATAGCCGTATTCTCCCAAAACATTCCAATCTCTTCCTCTCAAAGCTCTTAGATCGTAATATTGCGCTTTAGGGTTTTATATCCTATTGACGGCCTAGTGTACTTGATCCATCGCTTCCGCACGTGGGGATACTCGTTCTTCGTATGATAGGTATTTATATTATTCCCAATCTATTTAATTTATATATTTGTTATATGAAATCCTTCACTAATGGCATTGCTGAAAGAAAAAATAGGACTTTAAAAGAAATGATGAATTGCATGTTAGTTAGTTCTAGTGCATCTGATATTTTGTGGAGTGAAGCTATTTTATCTACTCGTCATTTGCAAAATAGAATTCCATATAGGAAGACTAATAAGACACCATATGAATTATAGAAGGATATCCTCCTAATTTAAAATATTTAAAAGTATAGAGGGTGTTGCAAAGGTTCTTCTTCCTGATCCGCAAAGGTTCTTCTTCCTGATCCTAAAAAAAGGAAGATTTGGTCTAAAGCATTTAATTGTATGTTAATTGGTTATGTTGATCATAGTGCTGCATATAGATTTTTTGTGATTAAAAGTGATGTGCTTGATCGTAATACTATTGTAGAGACAAAAAATGCTGAATTTTTTTAGAGTATTTCCCATTTAAAGGTAAAAGAAACTTCTTCTTCTACTAAGGTCCCATTTGCACTTGTTACTAAAAATGAGTTTGAAAATGCTTTTCAAAATGAGTTTGAATATGAATAATTGAAAATGATGTTTTGAAGAGAAGTAAGAAATTGAGAAAAGAAAAATCTTTTGGTGATGATTTTATACTTATTTAGTTGATAATGATTCTAAAACTTTTTTAGAATCTATTTCCTCGGCTGAGGAAAAATTATAACAAGAAGCTATTAATGTCGAAATTAGTTGTATTTTAAAAAATAAAACTTGGATTTTAGTTGATTTTCCTTCTGGAGCTAAACCAATTAGTTGTAAATGAGTTTTAAAAAGAAAATGAATTTTACTAAAGGTTTTATTAAAAATAAAATATTAATTATTTTGATACTTATGCTCTAGGAACTAGAATTTCTTCAATTTGTATTTTGATTGCTTTAGCTTCTACTTATAAACTTTTTATCTATCAGATAGATTTTAAAACTGCTTTTGTAAACGGAGATTTCGATGAAGAAATTTATATGGTGCAACTTGATGGCTGCATAGTGCTGGGACAAGAAAAGAAAGTTTGTAAATTAATCAAATCCTTATATGGGTTAAAACAAGCACCTAGACAACGTCATGAGAAATTTGATCAAGTTTTGTGTTACGAACCAACCAGAGGGTCGCGACCGGCGTGCAGTTAGACTGGAGTCTAATCACACAAACCTACAAAATGATCCATATAACTACCTTTGTCAATTACTTAGGCCCAAACCCACTGGCCTAAAATGGTTAACCTAAGTTGATTAAGTATTTAAATGGTCTAATTTATATATTATATCAAATTTTAACCAATATCCGATGTAGGATCTTACATTTTGACATCTCTTGAGCTTGATAAATGTGTGTATACAAAAATGCTTGAGAACGATTGTGTAATTATAAGACTTTATGTGGATGATATGCTTATCTTTAGTTCTAGTAATACATAGAATAAAAAGTTTCATATCTTCCAAGTTTGACATTAAAAACATGGGTGAAGCCAGTGTGATATTGGGTATGAAAATCATCAGGAAGAACGATAATGTTTTGCTAAAGCAAAAACATTATGTAGAGAAACTTCTTAAAAACTTTGGGTATTTGTTTTGTGCTAAAATTATATATATTTTGCGAGAGTTATTGCTTAATTTTTATATAATTGGTAATTAATAGTTAACTTTAGCACTAATATTTTAAACTTTTATGTTCAGGTTTTAAGTGGCTAATATTACAAAAAAAGACAAGAAATTGGACATGAGATACAAAGTTTTGAATTTAAAAGTACTAAAACAGTAGATTTGGGAACTGAAATGAAATTTGGTCAATGGATTTTGAGAAAGTTGCGTTTTATGTGGAAAAGGTGAGGTGGGAGCTGCGTTTTGGATTTGGAATAAGCTGTAGCAATTTTTTATGGAAATAAGGAGCTGAGTGATACGGTGTGCTTTGGAAAAAGAGGTCACAATGGGAATTATCTTAAAAAAAAATAAGATAGCAGCTGGTTTTGGTTTTGGTCTTGGATAGCTGGATTTTGAAAAAAGAGTTAGTTTTACATGTGAAATGAAAAAGAAAAAAAAAGAGAGAAAATAGGTACAGCTGTACACGTGAAGCATGACCAGGAAAATTGGTTGTAAAGGAAAAGAAGAAGGACGTTTTGAGTGGAAAACAGAGAAGCAGAAGGCCGATTTAAAGGAGGAAGGAGCAGCTGAGAACGAAGAGGAGATGGGGAAAAAGAGAGGGCGGCGGCTGGAGCTCTGAGGAAGGAAGGACGCCGGACTGGTTCTGGAGGTGACGAAGAGAGTCTAACCGGTGATCTGAAGAAGACACCGGAGTTGGTTTCTTTGGAGCTGATGGACGCAACGCCATCTCTTCTTTTCTGTTAAATGCGATTTTGAGAAGGGAGCAGGCGGCTGGTTTGGGGGGGAAGAAGCTGGGCATGATTTGCAGAGGAGATCTCTGCTGGAGCTGCTGGTTGTAAGAAGGAAAATGTTGCGTTTCACTATGGAAGACTGAAGCTGTTCTGTACGCAGCGTTTTAGGAAGCAGATGCATTTTGAATCAACAAAAGATAAAGGCGATTTTGAAGAACAGAGAACAAACGAATCGAAGACTGAAATCGAAGGAAGCCATCTTTGCTACACGGCTGGGCTTTGCTTCACGAGAGGTGCGACCAGAGGACGATTTATTTTGAGGTAACTGATTTCATTTTGGGCAATTCTTTTTCTGGTTTTGGTGAAGAACAGAGGCACGATTTTGGAGAGAGGGCAGCGGACCAGGTGAAGTGAAACGTAATCTGAACCAGAGAGGAGGTGTCGGCTGGGTTTTTGAGAGAGAAGCGGAGAGAACGATTGGGAAAAAGAGACGAAAGCAGCAAGGGAGTCTAACGAAAATGGTTGGATCTAATCTGGAACTAGGATTTGCTACCGGATCGCTGGGGATTTGACGAAGCTTGAGAGAGATTTTGAAGACTGACTCTCGTGGGGTGCTGGTTTTCGAAATTGAAAAGGAAGTCTGACATCAAAAAGGAAATAGAAGAGTCTGCAAAGAAGAACAGTGGATTCAAAAGAGATTTGGGGATCAATTTCGAAAAGCAAAATCTGATTTTTGTGATTGTTATGACCGATTCTTTTACAGTTTTGAATTTGAATTTGAAAATTAAAAAGGAAAGCAGTCTGGATCGAAAGGGGAAGAACACCATTGTTGCTGGTTTTGCTTGGTTGGGTTCGATGCTGAGAATGCAGAACACGATCTGAAGGAGAGTGCAGCTGGGTTTGGTAAGAACACGAGCTGATGATTGGCTTTGGACGGAGGAGATCTGAACGGCAACCACGATCTGGCAGCTTGAACGGCGAGGACGACTGAACGGCGACCAGAAACAACGCCGGCTAGTTCTTCACGGCTGAAACAGGTTTGTGGAGAACTCAAGTCTGAAATTGAAGCAAAAAGGGGAACAATTCTGGTTATTTTTTCTTTTCTTTTTCTTTCCTGTTTTGTTTAATTGATTGTGTTGAGTATGAATTTTGAAATTAAGCTACTGATTATAATATTTTTGCTATTTGATTGAGATTGAGACTTAGAAATTATTTTCTTTTGGATTGAATTTGAAAAAGTTACAGTGTATTGAATTTATTCATATGGTTGCATTTGGTTTGAGATTAATCCTTTGGTATTAAAATGTTGGTGAATTGATTTATTTTTTCTGTTTTGTTTAAGATTATTTTTGATAAATTGAATTTTTGTTTAATATTTTAGTTGAAATTGAGTTAGTAATTGGAATATTATTTGTTATTGGATTGATATTGAAGTTGAGAATTATATTGTGAATTGATTTTCTTGGATTAATGATATTTTCGTTTCTTTTATGCTTTTTGCTTGGATTTGTTGAAGTTATTAAAATGTTGGTTATGAGCTAAACTAATTTC
>CATIWJ010356431.1:0-20251 GCA_949640765.1 Croton laevigatus | reverse complement strand
AAATTTAGTTCCTCGAGAAGATGATATGAAGATTGTACTGTCGATTGCAAAAAAGAATCTACACATATTGAATTTAAAATGCAAAGTTCATCAGACTCACATTTAGGTTCATCAATCAACACCTCTAGTTTAAGTTCATCTATCTTCTTCCTAACTTCACTCTCTGTTTCTCCCTTTTCGATGGGTCTCCTTTCTATTCTTTTTATTTTACAATTCACAAATCCAGATGAAATCAGTATCTGTATCTTCCTTGTTTTTCCGTCTTTGTACACCCAAAACCAATTGAAATTTTGAAACCCAATCCCAACAGAATCGGCCTTCAGATCAGGTCCTAATCGCCTCAATTACCCATCAAATCAGGTCACCAAATCTCTAAAATCATCGTCCAAATCCTTCACCGAAAAGCCTCTGTAAATCGGACTCACTTTCTATTTCAAAACCAAAATCACAGCCGTTCAAACCCTTCAGCAAAACGGCAAGATTGAGTTGTGTTTTAACCATTACAGCTCCAATTTTAGGGATCAAAACGGTGAGTTTGGTTTGCTACCCAAAATGCACCGCATCAATTGCTCCTCTCAAATTCAAGTCAATACGCTGCAACTCCTTGCGTCTAATTATGCATTTTGATTTCTAGAACAGAATATCATTTTAAATCCAACACTTTGCCATGACTACCCAAAATAGCCCTTACACTCTTCAAGCTGTACGAAAAAGGCCCACTTTTAGTGCTGTCCGATTGCAAACAAGTCCACAATCTTGCATTTATGCCCAAATTATATCGCATTGTATCATTTTTGCCTCGATTCCCGTTCCTTTTTACAACGAAGCTCGATTATGACCTATAAAATGAAATTAACAAAATAAGTGCTAAAATATAAATTAATCGCTAAATATAATCACAATTAGGTAATAATTCTCATATAAAAATATATATATTTTTGGCACTTATCACCTATACTCGATTTCCACATTCCTCTATTTACGGTCTGTGTATAATTTACGTTTTTCATTATTCCGTCCTTTTTACTTACCTTTTGTTTATTATTGGTTATCATTGGTTTACTCTTTATTTATCTTACTTATAACTAGTTTACTTTTTGTTTATCATGGTTTACTACATGATTTCTTACATTTTTTTATCACATGATTACTATATTTATATTTGGTTTACTTCTAGTTTACCACTAGTTTACTATGTTTATAATCTATTAGCTTATTGTTTATCATTGGTTTATTATGCTTAAAATTCATTTATTCTCCCTTTTACGACACATCTCCTTCCTTAACCTTTCTTAATATGAATCACTTCTATCTCCCCCTGATTGAATCATTCAGTATTTCAGACATTACATATTTCGGGGCGTTACATTTTTCCTTTTAAAAATGAAAAAAAATTTTGCATTCTATTCATAATATGCTTTATAGGGTTAGTCTGTTGATTGTTCTTTTTTCTTTTTTATAGAGCCGATTGTCTGCACATTATGCAAGTTAAGCTTTCTTAGTGGAGGATCTTAATATTGCGCCAATTTTACAATACACCTGCTATGGACGAATGGTCTATAAACCAAACTTTGTGTTCTGTGTGTTATGGAGGGATAATTGAAGGATCATGCTCAACCATAGGATCTTTACGCTGTGGAGGGACGATCTAGAGATCATGTTCAACCATAGTCTATTTATACTGTGGAGGGACAATCTAGAGATCGTGCTCAACCACAGTCTTATTTATGTTGTAGAAGGACGATCTAAGGATCATGCTCAATCGTAATCTATTTATTCTGTGGAAGGACGATCTAGGGATCGTGCTCATCCACATTTATGTTACGGAGGGACGATCTAGGGATCGTGCTCAATCGCCTTCATTGGCATTATATTTAGAACTTCATACATAATGGATCTTTATCGAGGAAGAGGTGCTGCTATAAGATTATAATCAACTCAATTGAGATATATTTATACTTAGAAAATTTTCCTAAAACATCCATTTAATTGATAATGCCAGGATCAGGAGATCCACCCATCGATCCTAACCAGGTTTGCACCTCTTTAACATCCTCATCATTTGCCTGGACTTCAAAAAGTATATCAGTAGGATATATGGAATTGTAATTTACAAAGTACGAAAAACTAAACTACTTATAATAAATCTTCAAATTATCTGAATTTTATAAGTGAGGTAAAATCTTCCCCTTCATTTTTTCCAGGCGATAGGCTCCTAAACCCAGCACTCTATTGATTCTGTAGGGTCATTCCCAATTGGGCTGTAGTTTACCTACTCTAGCATTGCCTCTTGTGATCTCCATTTTCTTTAATACTAGTTCTCCCTCCTGAAAAGTTCGACTTCTTACCTTCTTATTATGGTACTGCGTGATCTTTTGTCTATAGGAAGCTGTTCGGGCATTAGCCAGGTCTCGGAGTTCTTCTACTAAGTCTAGATCTAACCTTCTTTCTTATTGGCTTCATTAACAAATTCGACCCTGAAAGATGGTTGACCGATTTCTACAGGGATCGCCGCTTTACTGCCATATACCAAGGAGAAAGGGGTTTCACCTGTGGGTGACCGAGGTGTAGTTCAAAAGCTCCATAAGATGTTGTTTAATTCGTCTACCTACTTCCCTTTCTTATCATCTAAGGTTTTCTTCAACCCTTGTAAGGTGGTTCTATTGGTAACCTCAGTTTGACCATTCGTTTAAGAATGAGCTACTAAGAAGAACTTGAGGTCGATGTGCAAGCCTTCACATAATGATCTGAATTATTTAGAGTCAAATTGTTTACCTTTATCGGTGATAATGATCTTGGGGATCCCAAATCTAGTGATAATGTTCTTGTAAACAAAGTCTGTTACTTTACCTTGAGTTATCATAGTTATAGGTTCTGCTTCAACCTACTTAGAGAAATGATCTATAGCCATAATCAGAAATTTGCATTGTCTCAAGGCTTTAGGGAAAGGACCCAAAATATCTATCCCCCATTGGTGAAAAGGCCATGCCGCTCCTATAGGGGAGAGGTGTCTAGTTGTAACCTTTTGTACATTAGTATGTATCTGGCACTTGGGGCATCTTTTCACAATATCTTCAGCATCTGCCTTGATGGTTGCTCAGTAATATCCTTATAGAAGGACTTTCCTTGCTAAGGTGGAGCTCACCTCATATGCTCTGCAATCCCCTTCATGGATCTCCCGTAACACATACTGTCCTCTCTATTGTGGGATGCACCTCATCCACGGGTGGGTTCGAGATCATCTGTATAGATCATATCTATACCAACTGTATTCTCGAGCCTTTTTTATTATTCTCTTAGCTTCTTTTTTATCTTATGGTAGCTTTCCCTCTGCCAACTGGATAAGGGGTTCCATCCAACTACCTTGCCATTTAACTGTGCCAACTAGCTTGCCTTTTGCAGTGGGAGTGTCTTGAATTGATAGTGGGATGTTTTTAAGGCCGTCTGCTCCACATTGAGCTGCTGCTTTGGAGATTTCATCGGGGAACTTATATGACACGCCAACCTTCAGACATCATCTTCTGGGCGATCTCTATGTAAAGCAGAAGATTATCCTTTTTAACTTTAAAATTTCCTTGTACTTGATTTACTACTAGTTGGGATCACTGTATATGGTTAGGTGATCCATCTCGATCTCTCTTGCCCGTTTCAAACCATTAATAAGAGCTTCATACTCAGCTCTATTATTAAAGATTTTAAACTCTAGCCTTATAGCATATTTGATGACCAGCTGATGGTCCTTTAAGAACTATCCCCACTCTTGAGCCTTTATTGCATTCTGCACCATTTACCCACATCTGCCAATTTTCAAGTTAGGTATTCTGGGGTTCATCCACAGGGGTCAATTCAGCCACGAAATCTACTAATACTTGGGCCTTTAAAGCTTTCTGGGGCACGTATTTTACACCATAAACCCTTATCTTCACTGCCCATTCAGCTATATATCCTGAAGTTTCAAGCTTCTGTAAGATTTTCTTAAAGGGAGATTAGTTCGCACTATGACTGTGTAAACTTCAAAGTAATGCCTTAACTTCTGAGTTGACTACTCATCTTAGGGGCCATTTGACATCCTCTCCACTTTTCTTGATCCACATCAACATTTCTCTCCTGGAGGTGTTTAGAGGTGTGAAATTAGCACTACAGGATGATCCGTACCTCCAACCCCCGAATCCTCCAGATCGTCTTATATAGCCACTCCCATTCGCACTCTCTCTATTGCTTTCACCACTCTTTCTCGAATGGTCTCCTTGTCTACTACGATCATCTAAATTTTATAGGCCCTCATATAATCTTATTTGTGTTTGGGTGATAGCCATAATCTCAGGAAGAGATTTGGGTTGTTTTTTCAGTAACTGGGCTCTTAGGGTAGGATGGGTAGTTCCATTTAACAGAGCCATGTACGCAATCTCGTATTGTAAGCTGTCAACCATATTCACCTCATTATTGAACCTGTCAATAAACTTATGTAGGCTCTGATTATCCTTCTACTTTAAAGATATAAAATCAGTAGAGATCTTTTTAGGGGTTATTGAAGCAATAAATCAGGACTGGAACAGCTCTGACAATTCTTTGAAGGAATTGATGGAGTTCGACTTCAATGATTGGTACCAGTCCTGAGCGATCCCTTTCACGGTAGTGGAGAACAGCTTACAAAGAACATGATCCTTATAAGTTTGAGCATTGATCGCCGTCTTGATTTTGTTCACATGGCTTCTAGGGCATATGGTGCCATCGTAATTGTTGATATGACCTGGAATCTTGAATTTTTCAGGGTAGTCCCTATTAACAATACTACTCGCCAGGGGAGATTCAGTGTTTAAGTCAAAATCAAGACCCTTCCCCTTGATCTCCATCGTTTTCAGGATCTCCTTGACCTTCCTATCAATTTCGTCATTATTTGTGCAATCCCCCCTCAACCTGGGAGTTTTCACCTTCATCTTCTAATCGAATAATACTTTTCCCTCTACTCTGTGGATGAACCACTCGCGAGTCTTCTCCTGCCTTTGCCCCAAGAGCGTCAACATCGATAAGAACCATTGGAGCAATGTTAGCTGCTCAAGCCCCTTGTGCTTGGGACACTTGCTGAATTTGTTGTCTTAGTTCTGCCATCTAATTTTTTAAATTCAAATAGTCTCCATAAAGTGCCTACGTGGCAGTAGGATTATTAAAATCTGGGGGAATCTGGCCCATGTTCTGCCCGGTGACTCTTTCTTGTGTACCAGCCGCTCTTTGCCATAGGTCAACATTCTCTAGGGGTATTTCCATGTGCACATTATTTAGGCCCTGATTCATGTTCAACTCGAGCTCCTCAGGGAACAAATTAAGGCCCAAATTAAGGTCGACTTCTCTCATATTTGACATGCTTCGAAGATATTAAATCACAAGGAAGGCTACTAGTTTTCCAAAGGTGTGTTCCACACTCATCGCACCAAATGATGTCTCACAATCAAAATAGGAGACACAAGATAAGCTATGGACCACTGATTAGTTGTAAAAGAGCCGAATCCTCACAAACAAACTAGCATGTATGCAACATAAGAAGGTAGAGTGATGCCTGTGGCAAACACTCCGATGCTTAAGTTAGTAATTCATAATGGAGATTATAATAATCGAATAGGAGAGAATAGATTGAATAACTTTAATCTGAAAATCCTAAGGGGTATTTATAGGAGATACCTCACTGACTCTTCCCTAAAAGATAGGAGAAGTTAGCGAAATATCTGGCACCGTCAGACCACATTCCTCCTTTGTAGTAGGATACTGTAAATAATATGGAATCCATCTAGATAAAGGATTGGAGAGCCGACCCTTAGGTCGCAACACCATCCCATTGTAGGGCAATGCCCTTATAGAGACAATGTGGTTCCAATGACGATGTCTTGAACCGATGTCTCACCATTCATTAGTATGCCAAAAGTCAGGACAACCCCTCCAAGACCCGAACGATGTCCAGGGTTAGCTACGGTAGATGACTTCTACCAGATTATCGGGCAACCATGGTTGCCTAGGGTTGACCCATTATGAGCCATTACATCAATTAAATTATTTAAATAATCATTTTAACTTATACTCTGTATGTATGTGTGTGTATACACACACACACACACACACACACACATACATACCTTTCTAAATTTACTTCCAATTATAAACATATTAATTTCTTTAAATATTAAACACCCTCCTAATTCTATTATGTTTCAAATTAAATAAATATTTAGCGCCAACAAATGATTCAATTATGAGAGTAGTATATCTTCCCAATTTAAAATGCTCTCATATTTAATTAATACCTCTACCTGATTATTTTTCTAAAATAAATCCAATTTCATGGTTAAATCTAACCTAGAGGACATAAATGGAATAAAATATAAGTTAAACGATAATAAGGGGCTAAGTTCTAGGGCTAAGATGCTAAACTAGAGAAACGGAGGGACTTGTTTGGCATTTATTTAAACGCCGTCATATTTCACCTCAGCAGCGCACTTGTCCAGGCTTTAAAACGACGGCTCATTTTACCAAATGACCGAACGACATACCAAAAGAATGAAACAGTATGCCCTCTATCCCAAGCCAATTGACACGTTGTTTGGCTCATCTTCTTCACCCACTTCCACTGTAGAACGGGTCGTTCAACCTTTGGGTTGCTCCACCACCCGTTCCCATTTTCGGCCATTAAAATTTACAAGCTTCATATCAAACTATTCCTCTTGTCTTGCTCGTTCAATTGGTGGCCTTCATTTGCCTGTTTAGTCATCGAAAAAGGTGATATTTTGTTATGGAGCTCTAGCCAACCCATAAGCCATATGGTTGACTTGACTAAAACAATCTCCTTCGATCACTTTTTCCTGCGTTTATTGCGCCTAGCATGATCACTGAACTGCAAATAGCCATTTGTGGCCTTAAATGATAGTGGGATGGTCGAACGTCGGCCATGGTAGGTGGGCGGGTTGTCGGTTTATTCTCTCAAAAATAACATTCTTGATTTATTTTTATTCCAAATTTCAAATTTGAATTCTGAATTTTGGCTTTGTTTTTGCTTCTATGTACTATTTCTTTCATTATTGTTCCCCATCTTTGCTGTATCCTTCTTCTTCTTCTTCTTCTTCATTATTATTATTATTATTATACTCCCTCCGTTCACAAAAAAAAATGGGAAATGTTCCCTCCTACATGTAAATTAAAAAACTTATATTTCTCCACTTTTACCCCAAAATACCCCTCTCCATTTAATTATTACACTACAATTTAAAATCACTCCACCAAAAAGTAATGATCTGACAACATCCACTTTCTCAATAAAATATTACATAAATGTACTGTCAAGTACATCTCACTTTTTTCCACTTTCTCTTTCTCATTTTTATTGCCACATTCTCTTCCTTATTTACCAACTTATAAGGGTGTTTAAATAAGTTAAATCGTGAAATTCGGTTAATTGGGGGAAAAATTTCATTAAAAAGTATTTCCATTTGTTAATTCGTAAGATATTTCTTAAAATTCGTTAATTCGTCAAATTTTTGTTAAAAAAAAATCTCAAATTAACTTATTAAATGTTTAACACCAAAATAAATCTAGGAGCATCTTTTGTCCTCTTTTTTTACCTCTTCATTATTTCTTTCGCCGCTGACTATTTTTATCTTTTTTCTCTATTGCTCCCTAGTCTCTCTCCCTCTTGATAAAATTTTGTTAATTTATTTTTGCCACAATTTTTACTGCATTTTTACAAAATTTTGTTAAAAACGTTAAATTCGTTAAATAAGAAGATTATTCGTTAAATTCTGTAACTAAGAGAATTCGTAAGAATTAATTAATTCGTTAAATTGACCGAAAATTTTTTTTCATTTTTCTTATTCAGTGATTTAAAGGAATTATCCAAGTATTTAAGTGAAAATGGAGATAATTTGTTTTGAAAAATGTGGTCACTATTTGTTGTACTTGTGGCCAATTTTTCATATGATTAGTTGTTTTTCTTACTTGTGGGCAGTTTTTCAAAAATATGGCCACTGTTTTTCATAATTATGGCAGTTTTTCAAAAATTTGGCCACAATTTTTACACTTGTAGCTAGTTTTTTTAAAAAGAGGAATACTTTATTTTAGAAAATGTAGCCACTGTTTTCCATACTTGTGGCCAGTTTTTGGAAAACTTGGCCATAGTTTTACACTTGTGGCCAATTTTTCAAAAAATGAAAATACAATGGCCCGGAAAATGTGGCCATTACTTTTCATAGTTGTGGCTAGTTTTTCGAAAAGTTGGCCACAGTTTTTACACTTATAGCCAGTATTTGAAAAAATCGACCACAAGTTTTCACTTGTAGCCAGTTTTTCGAAAAACAGGAATATAATGTTTGAAAAAATGTGGCCATAGTTGTGGCTAGATTGTCGAAAATTTGGCCTCAGTTTTTACACTTGTGGCCTATTTTTGAAAAACTTATTTAAAAAAAGTAGTCGATGAAGTTCAATTATCCTAAATCATGATCATTTGTTTAAGTAGTAACACATAGCTAATCTTGTGATTTCAATGAATTGTCCACGTATTTGATTGAAAATTAGCCAAATTTATGATTATGAAAGGAATTGTTAAGGAATTAGTAGGTAAAATATTAGTTGAAGTTCAATTATCATTAGTCGGGGTCATACGATTAGGTGCCCATATGTGATTAAACTTGCAATTTCAATTAATTATCCAAGTATTTGATTGAAAATTAGCCAAACTTATGATTGTGAATGGAATTGTTAAGCAATTAATAGGTAAAACACTAGTTGAAGTTCAATTATCATTGGTTGGGAATTTCAACGAATTATCCAATTATTTGATTGAAAATTAGCCAAACTTATAATTGTGAATGGAATTATTAAGGAATTAGTAGTTAAAACACTAGTTGAAGTTTAATTATCATTAGTCGGGGTTATGCAATTAGGTACCCACATATGAGTAAACTTGTAATTTCAATTAATTATCCAAATATTTGAATGAAAATTAGCCAAACTTATGATTGTGAATGGAATTGTTAAGGAATTAGTAGGTAAAACACTAGTTGAAATTCAATTATCATTAGTCGGGGTCATGTGATTAGGTACCCATACATGATTAAATTTGCAATTTCAATGAATTGTCCAAGTATTTGATTGAAAATTAGCCAAACTTATGATTGTGAATGGAATTGTTAATGAATTAGTAGCTAAAACACTAGTTGAAATTCAATTATCATTAGTTGGGGTCATGTGATTAGGTGCCCACACATGATTAAATTTGCAATTTCAATGAATTGTCTAAGTATTTGATTGAAAATTAGCCAAACTTATGATTGTGAATAGAATTGTTAAGGAATTAGTAGGTAAAACACTAGTTGAAATTTAATTATCATTAGTCGGGGTCACGCGATTAGATGCCCACATGTGATTAAACTTGCAATTTCAATAAATTATACAAATATTTGAATGAAAATTAGCCAAACTTATGATTGTGAATGAAATTGTTATAGAATTAGTAGATAAAATACTAGTTGAAGTTCAATTATCACTAGTCGGGGTCATCTGATTAGGTGCCCACACGTGCTTAAATTTGCAATTTTAATGAATTGTCCAAGTATTTAATTGAAAATTAGTCAAACTTATGATTGTAAATGGAATTGTTAAGGAATTGGTAGGTAAAACACTAGTTAAAGTTCAATTATCATTAGTCGAGGTCTTACGATTAGGTACCTACACATAATTAAACTTACAATTTTAATGAATTATCCAAATATGTGAATGAAAATTATCCAAACTTATGATTTTGAATGGAATTGTTAAGGAATTAATAGGTAAAACACTAGTTGGAGTTCAAATATCATAAGTCGCAATCATGCAATTAGGTGTAAAAACTGTGTACTACTTTTGTAATATGTGGATAACTTTGCTGAAAATAATGTGGACAATTTTCTAATATGTGGCCAGTTTTGTGAAAAAAGTCGCCACAACTTGCAAAACTTATGGCCAACTTTTTTGCATACTTTACATAAGTGTAAAAAATGTGGACTACTTTTGTAATATGTGGCCTGTTTTTAGAAAATATGGCCATATATTTTACACTTGTGGTCAGCTATTTACCACTGTTTGCTATAGTTGTTAGCAAGTTTAATTACTTGTGGCTATTTATATACCACTGTCTGCTATAGTTGTTAGCAAGTTTAATTATTTGTGGCTAGTTATTTACCACTGTTTAATATAGTTGTTAGCAAATTTAATTACTTGCATCGAGTCTTCATTTCTCAACACTTGAATCTGGCCACAATTTATCTAAATTGCCTTAGTTTTTAAGAAATCTGTGTATTTCATGACAAAAAGTGTCAAAATTCAATTCTTACAGGAAAATTCAGACACAGTCAAACAACTGTCACATCACTGTCACTCTGTATTCCCCACTAACTCAAAAAGTATTCATTATTTAATTCAACACATCAAAAATCACCCATTATTTTATTCAACCTATAATTTGACATATCTATCTTATTAAGGGCATATAAGTCTTTTTTCACTTTCCACCCACTAAAAACTTACAATTTTAGGAAGTTTTCCTATTTTTATGAATGGAGGGAGTATCTTCTAACAATTACTTTTGAGTCCTCTAAATTAATATTTGTTCCGATTTATCCCTCACTAGCATTTTATTTCATCTGCCTATAAGTTTTATTTTGCATTTTATGCGTTTATTTCCAATTATATTTTCCGATCCTCAGTAACAAATATAGCACTTATGTTCTAATTATTTACCGAACTTTATTTTACTATTACGTTCTCAATGAATTATGATTATAATCTCAAAGTAATCTATTTCTCAAATTATATTCTTTTCAATTCTTTTTTATTACTGTAAGTCTCCTGACCTCTAGTGGGCCTTGGGCCACCGAGCTCTCAGCGGGTCCAGGCCACCGACCTTTCACATGGGCCTGCACCGCTATGACCCAGTCGACTTGGCACCGCTAGTCGCACTATAAATAGGCTTTACTAGCTAATGTCACCGCTAAGAAAAACCATTTGTCTTTGGCTCATCCAAAGACTACCGTGCCTAGATCCCTTTCTCATATGACAAGGTTGTCATTAGAAGATAGGGATTTAAGTGTGTCGTGCATGTTTGAAAGACTAGAGGGTCGGGCATAGCTGAATCCTCTTCGTCACGGCCTATTATGGCACTATGACCTAGACCGATAGGAGGCATAACTGCTGGTTGATCTATCGGTGTAGCAATAGCCTTACTGGTGGCAACACCAATATTACTGGTTCCCACTTTGGCAACAGAAGCTGCTGCTTTCTTTTTCTCTTGTAAGCCTTTTAATAATTGAACAATTGAAGACTTGTTGGCAGCCATGGTCTAAAGCATTGCAAAAAGGAAACAAGTTAAGGAAATGATCAACAAAGCAAGTGGCATAAAGAAAACATCAGTGGCTAATACCTTCGGGCACGTCCCCGGGAACTCTCTCGCCTACTATTCCCTCTATCCTTACCAAGTCAAACATAGTTGTTATGGCCTCTCTCTCTAGTTGGCTGGGAGACCTGAATTCAAAGTGAAGCTTCATCTCAGGACTCTAAGTAGTCCAAAAAAAGAAAACATTCTGAAAAAGACTATATGACCAGGAATATTTGAAACCAACCCGAGTCATAATGTCCCCACTCATTATGAAGATTCAAGCTAGAATTAGGATGCACAGACAAGAAACTACCCCTCTGCTACTTTTGTATATAGAAAAAACTGAGCAAAACTTAGCCATTCATAAGAATACCTTTCATCTTAGCTACTTGAATAGCTTTGATCATCACCGAAGAGAATTTGAGTCGATTTGACATAGTGCGGCTTTCTCCAATAAAAATTCTTAAAGGGGCCTATGTAATGGAAGATGAAGTCCGAACTCAAAATGGCACTTGAAGACAATCATTTTCTTGTCACCAAGATTGGTGATATGTGTCCGAGCAACTACGCTTCAGACCGACAGGCAAGTGCACCTATCGTTCCGTAGTATAGCTACCGGAGTACCGAGTGTCGTATCCCATAGAGACTATTGATTACTAGTACTAACCCTTTTTCTATTATTTAACCAACAAAATTTTAGTGATGAATTGATTAAAAGTAAATAAAATAAATTAACGTGACAAGTAACAAATATCACTTCGAAAAATAGAAGAAAACACAATTTAATATGCAGAAATGGAAGTAGTGTCTAGACTTTGAATCCCCCTAAGATTTTTCCTAAACTCGACTCATCCAATTAATTGGCTGTTATTTCCGTTGGACCGTAGGAACTCCTAATTTATATTAACCACTCTCTCGAGCTAGCTAACGTCTAATCCTAGGTTGATTAATTGAACTCTCGTTCTAATTAAAACCCCTAGTCTCGTATTAATTTGTTCTGTGAATTTCCAGTATTGGGTTTGACCCAAATCTAGAGGATTTATGTCGACCTATCTCTAGGATTGCATGCAACTCCTTTTAATTGTGAGGGTTCTATCTACGATAGGTTTTCTTAAACTCTATTCGCGAAAACATAATCAAACCAATAACGCCAGCTGAAATTAATTCAATCAATCTAAATCACAATTAAATCGCAACGATAAATTAACAATCAAATTAACTAGACAAGTTAAATTACAGGATTATTCATAAATAGGGTTCATCGCAATCCAGACACTAAAGCAAATTTAGTTCATCATCTTAATTGCTATATCAGTGGTTTCAAATGGATAACAGAAACAGAACAAAGACATCATAAAATTTAGCAAAATCAATCGAAATTACAATTGCAATTCAGTTCACAATCGTAATTACAGTTTCAGCAATTTCAAATGGCCAACTTAGACAAAGCAAGAGACTCAACTCAACAGGAGCAATGAAAACAGAAAATGGAACAAAATAACCTCAAATTCCAAACTAGAAATTCTACTGGTGCGATGAAAATCATCTCCCCCTCCTTCGATTGAGCTGGGTAGCTTTCTTCCTCAAAGTGCCCGATGTAGTCTCTGTCCCTCGTTCCTCTGTTTTTTTCTGTTGCGTTATAACCGGACGCCCAATCTTGAAGAGATCTTCAGTAACGGGTCTGCTCTGTTCTCTATCAAAAATCCACTGCTCTGTCTCCTTCTGATTGCCTGTCGCCTCTGATCTGGCCGTTCTAATGCTTTCGTTTTTCCTCCCTCAATCATTTTTAAGTCTCTCCCCTATTTCAAATGGGTCTTCTCCCTTTTAATCTGTTACTGTTCTTTGTATTTCAAAATTCAAAATTTAAATCTCCACTCTTATTCCCAAAAGAATCTCTCTTGGTCTGTGTCTCTCTCTGGTTTCTTCGTACCCAACCTCTCTCTTAGACCCGATCGTCAAAAATCCTCCAAACTGAAAATCATCGTGTCCAATTATCAAGAGTCCTCGTTTGATCAGGTCCTCCGAATCTGTCTCGTCAAATCCCTTCAACCCAATCGTGAAATCCTCTAGCCGCAACTGCAAAATAAAAAACAAAATAAAATCACAGCAACAAAATGCAGCGTAGCAATATCAGAGAAAGTCTAAGCCTAATTTTTAACGCAGAACGGTGCGTTGCACCAGTAGCAGTTCTTAGTCAAACGCAAGCTTGTTCTAAGTTTAGAACTAACTTTCAAACCATTAAAACGCTGTTTTAGTGTGTGTTTTGGAAAGAAACACAATCAGCTCTAATATAATATAAAACACAGCATTTGAGGGAAATAAAATAATCCAAATAACCCCCTGAATTTTCAAACATGACCAAGAAAGCTTCTTATATTTACTGCATAACTGCATTTAAGTCTTAGACTTTTCATTTGATTCCAAAATATACTTCATTGAACCATTTATAAGCAAATGTAAATAATAATTCCATAAACAAGTCAATGAACTCTCCTAATTACTCTCACATTCCTTACCCCCCAAACGCAATTATATATATATTTTTTTTTTCTTTTTTTTTCTTCCCTCCTTTTTTTTTTTAAAATGACAAATTTATGCACCAATATCTTAGCCTTTTATATATGCAACTACCCTTTTTACATTATGAACTTAGAAGCAAACTGTAAATGTTTTAACCATATGGACCTAAGAACAAATCAACCGGATACCCAGCAGCACAAAGTCTATCTAAACTGACTCAAAATCTGAAATTGACTTTCCTAAAACTGATTCAAAATCAGTATATTACAAAGCCTCCTAACGAACAAAAAATAAAAACTCCTAAATTCAATAATTTCTCAAACCCCACACTTAAATTGAATCATAAGCTCACTTAAATTACCTGTAATTGCTCATATATACCCAATAAGGGTGAAAATCAGTAAAAATTCAAGAAAAGCTCAAGGTGAAATGGTCGGGTTCCAAACAATGAAAAGGAATGAGGCTCAAAGGGGTATACTATGGGAAAACATATATTCGGTAGGTAATTTATGCTAAGTGGTTAATCCTAGTGCCTTAATCATTTTAATGCTTGATAGATAATCCTAATTTGGTCTCGAAAAGTATGCAAAAACAAGCTCTAGAGGTGCAACAACAAGATGGCATACACTCTCAAGAATAATTCATTTAATTTCATTGGA
This sequence comes from Croton laevigatus, assembly GCA_949640765.1. Lineage (NCBI taxonomy): Eukaryota > Viridiplantae > Streptophyta > Magnoliopsida > Malpighiales > Euphorbiaceae > Croton > Croton laevigatus. The sequence continues at coordinate 5,683 of CATIWJ010356431.1, read as the reverse complement.
AGAAGGCTCAGAAATCTTACAAGGTTGGCAAGGCTTATCACGCAAGGCATATTAAAAAAGGTGATCAACAATTTAAGCAACTTTAAGCACAAATTTCAAACCATATTTGTAAACAGAAATTTTGAATTTTTTTTAAAATAAATAGTGATTTCCCAGCTCAATCTCAACAATTATGCTAGATGACAAACAAAAATAGAAATACACCCCATAAAAACACCAAAAAGGAAAACAAACAGCAACAATAAACTAAACTACCCCACACTTTAAAAGAAACATTGTCCTGAATGTAAAGATAAATGGAAAGTGAAGAGAGAACCTGGTTGAAGTGCGCAAAGTTCGTTGCTGGGGAAGCTAACAAAGAAACTTATTCACAAAATGAAATTTACATATATTTTTTATATATATATTTGTATTTTATTTATTTATTTATACACATATTTTTTTTTCTTTAAAAAGATAATGGTGAATACTAAGAAGAATGCAAAAGATGAACTAAAGACAAAAAAACAATAAAACTGAAAAACCTGACCTGAGCGTGTAGAAATTCTAGAGATGAATGGAAGGTGAAATAGGCATTGCTAGAAGAAAAATGCAGGTTTTTATGGTGGAACACCTACTAGTCTAGTTGTTGCGATGATAGTGAGAAGCTTCCACTCAGACTGAGACTTCTGAGAAGAATGGCAAGGTCATGGAGCTTGTGGAAATGAGAAGGAATGTTGCAAACTGCAATTGTGCTGTGATTCAACCTGTGTTTCCCTACAAACATAAAAACAATACGCCCACGATAATTCTGTTCATCTAAACAATATAAAATGGCAAAGTAAAATGTCAAAACTTATGAATAAAATGCATCTTAAATAGAAATTACAGCAGCATTAGAGATAGCCAACACACACCAGTCCATCTGCAGCTGACAAAAAATGTGTATCCATAGCTCGTGCGATCTTAAAAAGTCCAAAAATTCTGCTACTAGATGAGGCTACAAGCACTCATGATGCTTAATCAAAATGAGTAGTTCAAAATGCATTAGACAGAATAATAGGGATCAGAACATCAGTAATAGTAATATCACAGGTTCGCAATAGTCAAAAGTGTAGATGTAACGGCTGTGTTTTTTTTTTCTATTTGTTTTTATTTATAAACTATCAAAGTCATAAACTAAATGTGAAAATAAAAACAGAATTATAAGAAACAAACTGAAATCCTATATATCAACCAGAATTTATTTATGAAACAGAATTTTTTTCTTTTATATTATATTATATTATATATATATATATATATATATATATATATATATATATATATATATATATATATATTTTATAAAACTTCAAACATGTACATCTAAATGCTAAATGAAGTAAAAACAAAATCCTAAGTAAATAGAATGGGGTGCCTCCCATTAGCACTTCTTTAATGTCGTATTAGCTGGTCAGTTATCAAAAACTAAGGATCAGTAAGAGCAACTATCATGGAATGGTTTAACTCTATGACCGTTCACTTTAAACGTCTGGTTGGACCTAGGATTAAGTAATTCTATAACACCAAAAGGGTAAACCTGAATGATTTCAAATGGTCCAGTCCAACGAGATTTCAACTTACCAAGAAACAATTTGAGTCGAGAGTTAAAGAGAAGTACCTTCATGCCGACAGCCAAGGTCTTGGGAACCAATTTCTTGTCATGGAAAAGCTTGGTCTGTTCCTTATAGATTCGTGAGCTCTCATATGCCTCGTTTCGCAATTCATCAAGTTCTGAAATTTGAAGAAGTCGCTCTCCCTTGGCCTTATCGCAATCCAAAAGGCTTTGTGCTCAAACTCTACCGGTAAATGACACGTTTTTCCATACACCAGGCGATAGGGACTCATGCCCAAAACAGTTTTGAAAGCTGTTCTGTAGGCCCACAACGCGTCGGTCAGCCGGGATGCCCAATCTTTCCTGGATGTGTTGACCATCTTTTCTAAGATCCCCTTGATTTGTTTGTTAGATGTCTCAACCTGTCCAGAAGTTTACGGGTGATATGGGGTCGCAACCTTGTGATTCACTCCAAATTTCTGCATCAGCTTTGCGAAGAGTTTATTGCAGAAATGGGTTCCCCCATCACTAACTATTACCTTTGGTATGCCAAACCTGCTAAGAATAAATTCCTTCACAAATTTTACGACAACGTTAGCATCGTTAGTACGAGTGGGAATTGCCTCCACCCATTTTGAAACATAATCAACATCAACCAAGATATATTCAAAACCAAAAGACTTGGGGAAACGACCCATAAAGTCTATCCCCCACACATCAAAAATCTCAACAACAACATAAGTTGAAAGTGGCATTTCATTCCTCCTCCCAATATTTCCCACTCGTTGGCAATGATTACAATGTTTACAAAATTCATGGGCACTTTTAAAAAGGGAAGGCCAATACAAACCACTTTGCAACACTTTCTCTGCTGTTTACCTACCTCCGAAATGACCACCGCAATGGAGGTCATGGCAAAATGTGAGCACACTAAGCTGCTGCTCCTCGGGTACACACCTATGAATCACCTCATCCTTGCAAATGCGAAACAAGTAAGGTTCCTCCCAAAAGTAGTACTTGCTTAAGTGTAAAAACCTTTTCTTTTCCTAAAATGACATGTCAGAACGCAAAACACCACAAGCAAGATAATTAGCAATATCAGCATACCAAGAAGGATTAGAAACTGCAAACAATTGTTCGTTAGGAAATGACTCAAGATTTTTATAAATGCTAGGACATGCAAGATTGTCATCATGGGAGGGTAATCTAGACAAGTGGTCTGCAACAATATTTTCACTCTCTTTAGTATCCTTGATCTAAAAATCAAATTCTTGCAATAAAAGCACCCACCTAATTAAGCGAGGTTTAGCATGGGGTTTTGTCAAAAGGTACTTTAAAGTAGCATGATCTGAATGCATAATTACTTTAGACCTAATCAAGTATGCCCTAAATTTATCTAATGCAAATACAACCGCAAGCATTTCCTTTTCTGTCGTGGTATAATTAACCTACCCACCATTTAGGGTCAAACTAGCATAGTATATGACATTAAGCTTTTTGTCAAACCTTTGCCCCAAAACAGCCCCAATAGCATGATTCGATGCATTACACATGATTTCAAAAGGTAAGGTCCAGTTAGGAGTTACAATGGCTAGTGCATGAGTCAATTTTTCTTTCAAAACATTAAAAGCATGCATGCAATTTTCATCAAATATGAAAGGTACATCTTTCCCAAGTAATTTACACAAAGGTTGGCTTATTTTGGAAAAATCCTTAATAAACCTCCTATAGAACCCTACATGCCCTAAGAAACTTCTAATGCCTTTAACAGATGTGGAAGGGGGCAGGTTTGCAATTAAGTCTACTTTAGCTTTATCTACCTCAATCCTTTTCCTAGACACTATGTGACCAAGCACAATTCCGATTGTAACCATGAAATGACTAATTTCCCAACTTAAACTCAAATTACATTCAATGCATCTTTCAAGCATACGCACAAGTTTATTGAGGCAGTTATCAAAAGAATCACCAAAAATAGAAAAGTCATCCATAAATACCTTAATGAAGTCTTCAATAATGTCAGAGAAAACAGACATCATGCACATTTGAAAGGTCACAGGTGCATTGCACAAACCAAAAGGCATCCTCCGAAAAGCATAAGTCCCAAATGGACATGTGAAAGTGGCCTTGGATTGATCCTCTGGTGCGATCCCAACATCAAGCTTATCTAACATTTGATCAATAAACGGTAAAGGAAAATGATCTTTTTTCTTTGCACTGTTCAGCTTGCGGTAATCAATACACATCCTCCACCCGTAGTCATTCTAGTGGGAACCAATTCATTTTTCTCATTTTTTACCACCGTGATTCCCGACTTCTTAGGAACCACATGGACGGGACTCACCCACTCACTGTTTGCTATGGGGTAAATCACTCCTTCATCAAGCAATTTCAGCACCTCTTTCTTCACAACCTCACTCATATTAGGATTCAACCTCCTTTGATTTTCTCTCATTGGTTTAGCTCCCTCCTCCAATGTAATTTTATGCAAACACATGGAAGGACTAATTCCTTTGATGTCACTCAAACTCCATCCTATGGCTCTTCTTAGCCTCTTCAACTCCGTCACTAATAATTTCTTTTCTACCTCACTTAATTCGCTTGAGATGATCACAGGTAGGGTCCCATCTTCACCTAAGAACACATATTTCAAATTCTTAGGTAACTCCTTCAGCTCCAATTTCAGAAAGGGGTCCATTTTTTTGTTTTGGATCAATGGGAGCTCTTGTTGCTTTTCCTCTCTTAACTCCTCAATTTTTGCAGTATCTGTAGCACCCCTTAACCCGACCGTTTACGGTCCAACCAAGATGTGCCACATTACATATTACATGGTATACAGCTCATATTTTTTACACTTAATTAAAATATAATTTACAAAGTTTACAACATTGAATAATAAAAATTCAATTCCAGCTTCCTTTACTGTTCCTTGATTTAACTTCACAGTATATGCCTTGCTAAGTAATTCTAGTGAGCCTGATACTATTTGATTGTATTTATTCTTCTCGCTTCTTTCAAAAAAAAACCTACAAGTTTAGGATGAACCAAAACTTGCTGAGCGGTTTCGCTCAGTGGATACTTTTAACCATAAAATAACAATAATAATATTTCATGCAATTAAAAATTTAAATGCAACAATTATTCTTTTAATAATTCAATAATAAATATTAAAATAATAATCAACTCATTTGAAATAAATAATAAATGAAATAATATCAAATTTACTTATTTGAATTATTCAAGTAGCTCTACTAGGAATCTAGTGAACACATGGATAAAGCTTACTGTATTTAATATACTCTAGGCCCACAGCCAGAGCTTCCTATTTTGACCAAAGTCAATTCTCATTTTATCGGCCGTATCCAAATCATTCAAAACGTAACCGGTTGGACCTGATTGCAGGCTCTGCTCGGTTTATCCAAAGTTTGACTATTTTTAAAGTCTAACTTAGTTGGTCGCAGTACTGGTACAGTATATGATGCATCACACCCTTATCACACTAGTTCACTTACCTAAGTAGAGCAAAATATTTATTTCTAAAGTACTTTCTCAATTCCATTCCAAATCACAACTTAATCATAAATCATATATATTTTTCAAATCATAATTTAATCACAAATAATATATAAATATTTCCATAACACAAATATTATATTTTTTTCAAATCACAATTTAAATCTCAAATATCAGATTTCACAAAATTTATAATAAATCGATAGCAAATTTTAATGTATACAAATTTTAAGAAAGTATATTGGTATTTTCGTAGTTAAAGTATCAAACCTGATTTTAACGGTCTCCTTTATTTAGCAGACCCTTTTTGTTTTGTTTCCTCCTTTATCTATTTGAACGGTCCTAATATCATTAATACACATATGTATTTTGTAAGAAAAATATTATCCAAGTATTTTTCTATAAGTATATCCTTTTATTTTTAATGATTTTCTATTTATTAAGTGTCCAAATATTAATAATTAAGTCTCTAATTATTTTTATATCAACTTCACTAATTTTTATGGTAGTCCAATTTTATTCCTTTAGTGTCCGATTAATTTATTCTAAATATACTCAATTTAATTTCTATTCAATCTATTTTCTATAATATTA
>CATIWJ010356308.1:0-48038 GCA_949640765.1 Croton laevigatus | reverse complement strand
TTGAATTTCTAAAATTATTCTTAAAATAATCAGTACGATGCCAAAACATATTATGATTTCTATATTAAAAAAGGAAAAGAAAAGGAACTTCAAAGCAAAAATAAAATTGAGAGGTTTATGTACCTGAATGCTACGAATGTTGGAAAAAAAAAATTCAAAACATGGACCATGGATGTAAGAGACGAATCGTCGATGCCTGGAATAAGCTCGCTGACGATCAATAGGCGACGGAGGCGGTGCGGAAGTGAAGCCGGCGGTTGGTTGTGGGTGGTTAGAGATTGAGTGAGAGAGAGAAGAATGGAGAAGAAGAGAGAAAGTGAAGATAAGATGAGGGCGGCTGGTGGGGAATGAAACAAAATAGGTTAGGAAATTAGGGTTTGGTAAATATAAATATATATATATATATATATTCGGTTCGGTTCAATTCGGTCTATAAACTATCAAAACCGATCACCGAACCGAATTTTTCGGTTTTCTCTATTTTATACCGAAAATTCGGTTCACTAAATTTTCAATTCGGTTCGGTTTCGATTCGAAAACCGAAATTCGGTTTTTCTTGTACACCCCTGCTTGCTTGTAGGTGAGACTAACGCACGTGAAATGTAAGTTAGAAGATGATTTTAAGTATATAAAATTACAGAAAGACTGGAATATATTATACCTGTTTATGGATTAAAAAAATCTCTGTAGATTCATCCGCATTTTGTCTCTATCATAATATTGACTATTCAATCACTATAAAAATCCATATGCTAAAATTCATCAACATATTGACATTAAAAATGAAAAATGAAAGAGTTTTTGAGCAGTCAATTAAATAAAAATAACTATAACACGTGTGGATATACATATAATGAAGGAAACCACGGTTTTAGGTTAATTTTCCAAGAGTTCATGACTTCATAAAACTTTATCTGCCCACTCCATATATATCTAAACACAATTAATAAATCTAAAATGAAATAGTTGTTCATTTTATTAATTAATAGTTGATAAACAAACACTAGTTGATAAGGTTTCAATGAGATCATAAGTAAAATAAGTTCAAGTGTATCTAAATTCAAGGGGGCTGATTATATAACAATGAGCTATAGAGTAGAGATTTCTTATTGTTTAAAGTTCACGATTCTAAAATAACTTCTATATACAATAATATTTTAAAAAATCAACATCTTAAATTTAATAAAATAAATTAATCACTTAGATATTGCTTAATAAATTGTAATACCACCTCCGTTCTGAATAAAATGAGACTTTAAAGTAAATTGTCTTACTTAAATAAGTAGAACTTTTAGTATTTTTAATTAAATTAGAACGATTTTTCTTATTATCTTGTAGTAGATGTAATTTATTTTTAGTGCATGTAGAATTACCTTTATAATGAGTGGATATGAGTTAATGGATAGAAAATTATAGGAAAAAAAGTTAAATAGTAAAAGTCTCAATAATTATGGAATTGAGTTAGTATAATAGTTTTCTTTGTAATAAAAGTAATTATTATATAGTATAATATTTTTTACTCATTAGCACTCAAATTATAATAAGTAATTGTGATTACGTAGCTTAAAAGCCGCCTCGTTATTACGAAAATGATTTAGCAATAGGCTGCCTAGTTGGCTGCTTCTTAAAAAAATATGAAAACATGGACGTGTGACGATGGAATACGCACTCCATCTTTATTAATAAACCTATTGATTACATGATATTTGAAACGTGTAATTCTTTTATTTTTTATTTTTTGGCCTCAATCATTAAACTCACGCAAACATGTGGGTGAGTCTTGAGAATCGAACCCGGCCAATCTTGGCCATTGGTTCAACATGTTAACCATTTTGTTATACGCCTCCCCCATTTGAAACTTGTAAGTTTGCATATATTTTTCCTTGTTGAGTGAAATTAGGCATAATATCTTTATTTCTCCATTCCATTTAAAGTGAGATAATTTCAAATTACTCGAAAGTTGACAAATCGTTACAGTACGATAATCATGGGAAAATACAGTACTTCTAGAAAAATTATGATTAATTAATTTAGTTAGCGTTTTATTATATTTTTCTGGAAGAAAGAGAGATGATAATTAGTCATTAGTGGAACTTCCTTTGTTGCATTGAATAAAATGAAGAGAGAAATAAAAAAAAAAAAAACAAATATTGAAACTTTCCCATCCCCTATAGTAAATCATATGTTTAGATGAAACGAGGAACGGATAATTAATGTATAAAAGTGAGAGTAAGTAGAGATGCATTAGAAAAAAAAATTTTGTTATTTGAGAAAAGGTTAATTAATGAAAAGATAAAAAGACATATTTTTTTTTTTCTAAAGAGTTGTAAAATTTAAGCACTAGGATTACTCTCCACATTTATTGTATATTGATAGTTTAAAAATGAACTCCGATGAGTAACAATTGTATAAACATGTATTTATTATTTTTATCAGGCAAATATAAAACTTTCGACCTTTACTTAAAAGGTAAAAATGTCGAATTATTTATATCAATTTCTATTTATTATTGTATATATTAATTAGTTACAATCGAAAAATTATCGTTTTGTATTTGTGTGTAGTCATATCTTATGTGATGTTTCATGTATCCATGTTAAGAATCTGGACCTTACTCACCTGAAAACCCGAGTTGACAGGTGAGGATTGCCCAGCCTTATAAATCTCATTAAGACCCTACTCCTTTCCGATGTGGGATTCTTTCACCAACTGAAAATTGTGGTTGAAAGGAGTCTAATGGTATAAGAATTTCTAATTATAGTCGACGGCAAAAAAGAGGTGGAAATGGGTTTGAAATGGAATTGCGTGACTCGAATATGTAGAATGGGCAAAGAAGATGAATAAATCAGCGCCCTATGCCGTGTTGTGAGGTAAAACAAGCACAAGTTACTAAGGTTGTAAATGAACTAAGCTGCTCGCAAGCAGCGTGGTGCTCGGCTCATTAAATGCTCGTTCGAGTTCGTTTATCAGCTAAATGAGCCAAGCTCGAACTCAATAATCGAACTCGTATAATAAACGAACCAAACTCGAACATGATCGCGAACAAACAAGCATGTTCACGAGCTGTATCGTTTATATATAAATGAGCTCGAGCTCGTGAACAGACTCGCGAACGAGCTCAAGCTCATGAACAGGCTTGCGAACAACTCTTAACGAGCTTTCGAGCTCGAGTTCACAAGCCGAGCTCGAGCTCGCTTGTTTACTAAACGAGCTGAGCTCGAGCTCAAAGTTGAGCTCGTCAAATAAATGAGCCGAGCTCGAAAAGGCTAGTGTTTGGCTCTGCTCGGCTCATTTACAGCCCTACAAGTTACAATTTTGATACTAAAAGTTGTTTTCCGTTTAATTTAAGACCCCTAGACTCTAAAATTATTTTTCAATTAAGTCCTCCTGATTATTAAAATTGGTTATTATTTTGAATTTTATAGGGATTTAATTAATTAATTGACACATTTAGTTAAGAGGCCAAATTATTTAAGTTTGATAAATTTTAATAATTCCTCAGAATATTTTAGAATTCAAATATTGGCTAAAAATAATTATTTTAGTTAGAATGTAATAGATTTCAGGAATATATTCAAGAAAAGAGAAAAGAAAAAAAAAAGAAAGAGGGTTAAATATTATGAAAATATATAGGAATGATTAATGCTAAACTTGAGATAATTGAATAGAATTTATTGGCAATACTATCTAAAGTGTTAAAATAAAAATAGATGACAATAATTTATAGTAAGGGTGTCAAAAGTTGACACGACCTGCTAACCCGACACGAACCCGACCTACTAATAGCGGGTTAGGGTTGAGATTTTCGACTTATTTAATTAAATGGGTCGACACGAACCCGACCTAAAAATAAATAGGTCAGGTTCATGTTGAAAAACTCAACCCGCAGGTCGACCTGTGTAACCTGTTTACTGTTAATAATAATAATAATTATTATTATTATTATTATTATTTTATGTCTTGTATGTACATAAAATTAGTTTTATTAAAAAAAATAATGATGTTTGATTTTGAATTAGGCTTTAATATTGAAATCAGGTTACATGGGTTAAATGGGTTAAGATCAACATGAAATTAACAGGTTAAATGGGTTTTAGATTGATTTGTTTAACCCGTTTATCTTTAAAAAAGAAAAAAAAGCTTAAATAGATCAGGTCGACCTGTTTAACCTGTTTATTAAACAGATCATGTTAGGGTTGAATTTTTTGTCCTGTTTATCTAAACAGATCAGGTTGGGTTGGGGGGTTTTCAACCCGAACCTACTTGACACGAACACGAACCCGACACGACACGACCTGTTTGACACCCCTAATTTATAGTAATAAATTGAAGATATTTATTTAAAAGACGAAATTAGTGATTTAATTATAAAATGGAGTTACAAATTTAATACGGATGTGATGAGTGAGTTGAAAAGAATTATAAAGTGTGTTAGGAGGGAAATAGTCAAAGTGGTGTATTAATAAAATGAGAATAATTAAATTAGTAAGTTAAAATCTAGTTTAATAATCTAAAAAAAAAGGCTAAAATTTAGTTTAAGGAAGAAATGATTAAATGATTAATTAGGTGATTTTACTAAGTGTAAAACTTGAAGTAAGTTGCTTAAATTAATTAGGTGAATAAAGATTATGAGAATAGTGAGATAAATCGTTTAAAAGATTAAGTAGAGTTGTGATTATTTGCAAAATTAGTTAGCGACAGATAACCTAGCTAAGCAGGGTGCATAGTACTCACGCACCCGGATGTAGATAGGGAAATTCGAACTCAGTCCGTTAGGACTCGAGTACAAAGATCTTACTACCTCTACTGGCCCCAATTACAAACATGTTTGCTACTTTTAAGTATAAAAATTTGCTATTACATGTGTTTTAAATGAATTGGTTTTTGAATTTATGTCTAGATGCATGAATCTTGTCTCGATGTTTTGATTATTATGCTGAATATGTGATAAATGCTGTAAAACTGTGATTGTATTTATTTGAATGAAAATTGAATAATTTGAATGTGATCATATTTTAAATTATAATAATATGAATAAAATGTCCACAGAGCATAGTAAGTTTAATTTTTGCTAAATGCGTAGATTTTCAAAAGAGGACGTTAGAGGACTCAAAATTCAAAATAGCTCAAGGAGTATAGAAGAATATAGCATAAGCAGAAGTTAGAAGGAGTACCAGATTAATAGAAAAAATTTATTTTATTCAGTATTTTGTTATGTAAATTATTAAAACGATTTGTAATTTAGATTCTCTACACTAATATGGTGTATTTCGACACGTGTTGTGTCACTCTTAACTCGGCTAGAGTAGTTTGAGTTAAGAGGTGTTATAGTGACAGCCACAACTTGATCAAGAAAGGAGAGCAAATGATCACAGTAACAAATGATATTTAACAAGACAATTGTTTTTTGGTGGATTTCAATCTGAGTCGAAGAGACAACTTCAAATAGCTCTTCTAAAGCACTAAATCCACTAGGCAAAGTTATTAAGGGGCACGCAGGGATTCGGTGGCCCATTTTAAACAAACAGCAAAAACATTCTCAAAACAAAATAAAATGGAAAATTAATATACTAAGAGGAAAAAAGGCTCCAGCAAATAAAACCACCGTCACACGCGCGTGTATACAAACAAAAACGAACGAAATCAAACGGAAACAAATGAAACCCAACAGAATCAAAGAAACCAAACGAAAATTCATTTCTTCAATATTTCTTCTTCGTTGTTTTCGAACATAGTAATGGCAGCAACAAAATGGAAAACAATGAAATGAATGAAATGAAAACGAAACAATTTGATGGAAAACAAGCAGATCGAAAACGGAAGTATACAAGTAAATCGGAAACAGAACGAAATGAAAATGAAGCATATAAGAAATGGAACGCAACGAAACTCAACAGATTCACCGGAAAATCGTTTTTCTTGAAATTGAAACGGCCGGCAAAACAGTGATGAAACTCGACGAAATCTTCACCATTCTCGATAGCTACTGGTTAGAAACTCTGCTACCTGACGGTAGTTAAATACAGCCATTGCCGTCTGAGAGTGAAAAAGAAAGAGAACGAACGAGGGTGTAAGTGCGTCTACCAAAAACAAAAAACAAAGCCTTTGTTTCTATTTAAATTTAGGAAGGGTCGAATTTATTTATATATTTTTTTTCTAAGTACTGTGTTTTCATTTTTCCGAACTAAAAGAAAACCACGGTTGCTATTATATATTTCCCAGTTATTAATGCATCACAAATTTGTAACATTTCGGCTTCGCACTCATCAATGGTGTCCACAAGCTGTACTTCCTCTATAGTATTTCTAGCAATAGTACTATCAAGAACTTGACTACAATTCTCATAAGCTGCTTTAGACACATAACCCATTAATTAGTACTACCTCTAGTTTTTTTGGTTCTTTACGTTTCCTTTTTTTGGTGTGTTTTTAGATTGTTTACATTTCTATTTATAGTATGTTTTGTAATTGTTTATTATTATTTTTTTATTGATATTGGTGAAAAATAAGTTTTTTAAAAGGTTAGTAATTGTTTATTATTATTTTTATTTTGGTATTGGTGAAAAGTTAATTTTATTGGTATTGGTGAAAAGCAAATGTAAAGAAATGAAAAAATCGGAGGTAGTATATAATGATTTTTCGATAGTGATATAATTAAATAAAATAAGAGAAAAAAATTAAAAGAACAAAATACCAAAATTAACTATAAAAATGGATAATTTATTATAATTTTTTAGCTTTATACAAAAATAGCACATTTCACATAATAAAAATAAGAAATTTTGTGTTTTCAAATGGTATTACAATTGACAATAACAATCATTTGATTAAATTTTATATACCATATGAGCAATAACTGATAACTACACAGTTAACTCAAAAAAACTAAATATTTAAATTTACCATCATACTTAAGACAAATTGTCTTAGAGTCATAATTTAAAAATGAAAAATTTACAATAACCTCCCTAGCTTATAGCATAAACTATATTTTTCTCCCTGATTTTTTTTTCCGACACAAATCTCCTTGATTTTTTAAACCGTTAACAATTATACCTATTTTATCTATTTTTTCCGTTAAAATAACGGTATAATGATCAAAATGTAATTTTACGGACTCTTTTGAAAAAATTCAAGGAATAAAAGATTGAAATGAAAATTAATTATATTTAATAATAAATACATTTCTTCTTCTTCTTCCTCTAACCTGCAGCCACAACCAAAAATTAAAACCCAATTCCACCACTACCACCATCGACGCTGTCACCACCAACTCCACACTTGCCACCTACCCCGATTCCATCGATTCCTCATCTCGCTCTCGAACCACTGATTCTTACTTGGACGACCCACCTCTTCTCTCCTCGAAGCTCTGCCTTATGTGCTCGTACGATGGCCATATCGTTCCCCGCCAGCACAAAGTCTGAGGACTGGTTTTTAAATGGGTTGAATGGAGCTACTGGGTTGTTGAATAGAGGGTTTTCTAATTTTACTTCAGTCAATTGCTTGCTGCATCTCAACGATGATGGTCTCAATGGGAATAATAATCTCGATTTAGTTGGTGGTGGCAGAGATGTGGAAGGGTCGCATAAAAATGCAAAGAAAGGTCAAGATGTTCATTCTGTATTGGCTGGAGTTGTGAATGAGAGAAGGTGGTTGTGGTGGTGGTGGTGGAGTCTCCATTGCAAGCTTGAAGAAGGTCAGATCCCAAAAAGAAGTAGCAATCTTGCGAATAGAGACAGGAAGATGATGGAAATGCTTATAATAAGTTTTGGATTAGTGATTAGGGGTGTTAAAAAAACCCGCAAATCAAAAATCGAACCGCGAACCAAACCGAACCGATATTACGGTTATTTTCAGTTTTTCGGTTGTAATCGACTCAGAATCGAACCGAATTTTTCGGTTCGATTATCTGTTATGGTCAGATGGGAACCGAACCGAACCGACCATTTAAAAAACAACGTCGTTTTTGCCTTATCCAAAACGTAGCCGTTTTATATCAAACCCCACAACAGCATATTAGGTTAATTGGCACCCGAATTCCTCATTTTCTCTCCCTTTCGATTTCGATTTCATTGGAACCCTAGAAGCTCTCCGCCACCCTCTCCTCCTCCTTCGAACGACGACTTTCTTCTCCTCCGGAACATCGACACTCTCTATTCTCTTCTCTTTTCCCTCTGTTACAGCCACGGTTAAATACGGTCTTTGCCTCCACCATTTTCGCTGCTTCCCTTGCCGCTGCTACCACCAAACGGCCTCCGCCACTGGCACTCTCTCTCTCTCGTTTGTCTCCGACGATAGGTGAAGCTGTCCGGCCTCCGACATGTATGTTTTAATCTTTACATCTGTTGTTACTTGTTATCTGTATACTATTTAGCTTTTATATTTTTTGCATTTTTCAATGGTTGCCAAATTGCATTTCAGTTTCGGTGCTGATGATTTTTTCCCACATATTTCAGTTTGAATGGTTTAGATGCAATGATTTTTTTTTTTATATTGATCTGCGTCTGCCTGTCTCATGGGAACCATTGATATTTTGTTTTTAAATCTCTTTTTCTGTTGAAATTGTTGCTGGAAATTACCTGCGCATATTTCTATTTTGCAGCTTGTTTAGACTTAGATAATTGTTGTAAATCCTGTTGTGACTATCTATTACTGACAATTTGCTGAATTTCATTTGCATTGGCCACACTCATTGACTTGAATCAACTCTGTTTTCGTGTGATAGAAGGACTTGGCAACAACAAAATGGTTTTGTAACAGGATTGAGTTGATTGCTTTTAAATTTTACACATGAAACTTTTTATATTTCATATATGTTTCATTATCTGCAATTTGACTGCATGGTTATAGTTTATTAGCAAATGAATGAAGAGAGAAAATGAGCAAATTTTCTTGTTATTGCCAATGGATTACTGAACTGAAATTCATTGTTTATGAGCAAATTTGAACTGAAATTCATTGTTTATGTATCTTGTAGATAAATATGGATGTTGATTCCGGTAGTGATGCCAATAAAACTTGCTCACCTATCGGGAATAATGCAAATGAGGTTGACGTTCAAAGCGGTGGAAGTGAAAACATTCAATTTAAAGTACCAAAAATTGGGAAGAGTGGGGGAGGAAGAGTGCTTGATGCATTTAGGAGTTCTTTGAATCCTTCGACAGCCGAGGCTCTTATATGTGCTAGAGATTGGTTTAGGGAAGGTGATGAACCCATGTGTGTTGAAGAATCTATTAATGATGTTGACAGCTTTGATATTGGTATGTATTAATGATTTTAGTTCATTTACTTAATTTAACATTATTTATATTTAAATCATATTCAAATTAACTTTTTTAAGATTGTTTCTATTTTTCTTAGTTATGTCAGAAGTTTCGCCTAGCCATTGAGGTATCCAACTTAATTTAACATTCTTTGTTTCTGTTCATTAATGAGGTTTGAAATTTTTTCTATATAACACTTTATTTGATTATATATTTAATATTGTATGTCAAATATTTAATGACTATTTGATATTTTGGTGTGTAGGAGTTAATTATGGCTTGTTTCCTCAATTTTTCTCGGGCATCATGGTGACTCGACAGCTTGGAGTCTTAATATTTTTGTTTTAAATGTTGAATTTTGATGTTTTAATTATATTGTTAAGTTGTATTGATTTAATTTAGTTGTTTTATTATGATGTTTTTTGGACTTGAATTTTATTTCGGTTGAACCGATTATTTTAAAAAATAGGTACTGATGCTGTTGATTTAACAAGTTTTCAATTTCGGTTTTTACCTGAAACCGAACCGAATCGAACCGATAATTTCGGTTTGGTTTAGCTCGGTTTCAGAGGTAATCGGTTCGGTTACGGTTCCATCATTTCGGTTTTTGGTTTTCTTCGGTGAACCAAACCAAACCTGAACACCCCTATTAGTGATTATGATTTGAATTATAAAATGGATTGGTGGTGGTGGTGGAGATCAACATGGCCGGATCGATTTGCAAGTTCCGGTCGTGGCTGGAAAGGAAGGAAGAAGGATCGGGGAAGAAGAAGGTTGAAGAAAGGAAAAGTTCAAAACAACTCCTTAAATTCTTGAGTTTTTTCAAAAAGACCCGTAAAATTATATTTTGATTATTGTACTGTTATTTTAACAGAAAAAATAGATAGAATAATATTTTTGTTAACAGTTTTTTTACACATGGATATTTTTGTTAAAAAAAATCAGAGAGAAAAATGTAAACTATACTAAAACTTAGAGATGTTTTTGTAAATTTTTCTTTAAAAATTTATATTTTTAATCAAATGACTTGAGTAAGTAATCTCCAAAACTTCAGGTTTTAAGACATTTATCTATATAATCATCTTTTTCATTGAAATATCCAAAAATTATGGATGAACCATAAATCACCATTATATTCAAAAGAGATTAGATATTACTTTATAATGGTCCAATAATGAAGTTGTATTTGAGAACAAATTACCATATCTAATTCATTAGCTTGAAGAAATTTCGGATTCTTCAAAATAATATCCATATATTAATTCACATAATTTATTAATTAAGATAATCCAATTGATCATGCCAATCATAAAAATATTTGGATTTGTAAATTTCAAAATTGCTAAAATATTTGGCTCGATATAATATCTCTTTCAATGAATATCCTTAAAACTCAATAAAATTATACAAATAGTACATACTATTCTAAAGCTTTTAATTTTTTACTACTACCAAATGTAAAGCAAAATTTGCCTTAATATTTTTATGCACAAATCACTTGTGTATTCATTATTCATGCGACACTAGTAAATACTTTTGAATGGCTCATTTAATTTATAACTCTATTTCTTCCACTTTCGGTAGTAAGAAAATATTTTCTTTCATGTGGCTATCATAATTCTAAGAAAATTGTTTTTGGGACATATACATTTCGATTTGGCTATGCAAATAATATAATATATTTTTATATTCACTTTATGAAATGCAACAATCTTGTCATTAGACCAATTATATACTTTTATATATGTTCATATCAAGGAATAGAATGCTCTAGCCAAGGAATGAGTGAAATTTAATTTGGCAAGCTTTATAAAATAATAAGATCGACATCTTATTTTAAAATTTTAAACAATGCTACTTCAGCAGCATATCCAAAATATAAATTGGATCCCAAAAAATTGTATTTTTTGTGTCATATATATGACAATAAAATTTTTTTTATATCGCTACTTCATGAACGATATTCAAGGCACTAATTGGATCTTAAATTTATACTTGAATATATATGTCTTTGTATATCAATATTTTTTCTTGTTATTGCTGCTTCAGGAGTAAATCAAATTTCAAATTATATCACTTCAATATTTATACAATAACAAATCAACAACAATTTAAATCAATAATTTAAATTAACAGACTGAGTTTGAATCTCCTTATCCACATCCGGCTGCGTGAGTTTATATCTATGTTAAAAAAAACTAACAATTTAAATATAATAAAAATATAATCACTTATAGTTTTAGGAGTATCACGATCTTATACCTCTCTAAAAAATTACTCAAAGTTTGGCAAGATACTGATTTAATTATTGGTTGCTCACTGCTTTAACTCAAAAGATGTATTAGATTCGATTTTGAAAAATTATTATGATCTATAAGAAAATTGATTCTTGTTTCCATTCTTAACAGTGTCCCCAAGATGCAAAGTATTTAAATGTGTTGCTAGAAAAAAGAACTCATACATAAACTATTATCATACATAAACTAAAACTACTAAAATCGTGTGCATGGATCTACCAAAGTTTCTCATATATATATTTTCAGACCACTGCCCAAATATATATATATTTTGAGATAAATTGATTGACACAATAAGGCTCACCAAAATAAACGTAGTGGAGATTAATTTATTTTTAAATAGGAGCCTCAAATATTAAATGACGTGTATTATATTTAATGTTTTAAGATAGAGCAGTTGGTAGATAGTTTTAACCTTAAAGCATAAAATTACAGGTTCGATATGTGTTAATGTTTTTTTTTAAACAATTTATTGGTTGCACGCAAGATAAGACCCGTTTTTTAAAATAATTGAAAAAATAAATAGGCCCAAAATCTTTGCTCCGCCTGCCCCTGTTCATGAAACAATATATATACATATCAGTATCAAATGCAACTATTTATTTATTTATTTAAATATATCATTTGATCATTAGTCAATGAATGAAATATTGAACTGAAACCAAAGCTTCATACAAGATGAGTAACTCATGAGTAAAATCCAAATATCATGATCATGAATTCATAATTAATTAATCATATCACCATTAAATTGAACAATAAAATCAAATAAGAAATTATAGCAACAGATGCAAGGTGATATATATATATATATAAAACTTAACGAGAGAACAAAAAATTGCAGTGAGCTAAGTCGGCAAAACCAAAACCGCCGCAAGCCGAAATTTCCAATTCGAATAGCAAATCAATAATTAATCCGAAAACATTAATAACCTAATTCCGAATGGTTAAAAGCGGAAATTTAATATTCAATATTGGATCTAACTCATCTATATATTTTCTCAAAAGATGAGTGGATAAAATCATATTTCTTTAATTGCAAATAATAAATTCATAAAAATTGGTAGTTTTATTGATAAAAAAAAAAAAAGTAGAACAATCGTGTTGATAACGTGTTATAAAATAAAGGAATAGAAAAAGAAATATTGAGAGAACAGAGCAATAACAGAAAAGAATGAAAGTTTTAGTCGTAGTATTAAGCTGGAGGTAATATATATAAATAAGTGATAAGTGAAACCCTAATACAGATAAGTATGTGAATTTAGATAGATATCCACTTATTTTATAACATAATTAAGGGTTTTAAAATTTTAGTTAATATATTACATCATTACCAAATTATTATAGATGAAATATAAGAAACATTTTACAAAATACAAGGAATGTTAAAATAACAATAATTATAATAAGATATAAGGATAAAAATTAAGAGTAATGCTAGTTGTCTCAGTTTGAGACGTCTCAAATAAGGGCAAAAAAGAAATAAAAAATATATATAAACATATAAATCATGTAGTTAATTTTAATGAATTTTTTTTAGTTATAATGAATTATTATTTTTAAAAATTGATATTAAAAATTCTCTATCTTCCTAAATCTTCTCATCCATATCATACAAATAAAGCTAATTTTATCTACTCCTCCAAAACTCTCATTGAACTTGCGAGGACCCACCTTGCAAGAGCTTCATGCTATCTCAAATTGCCTTCTCCAATTGAATTTGGACTAATTTGCAATCTAACTCAATTATTCTTTTAGAACCTTAACTAAGAGGTAGACAAATATTAATAATGAGTATTGACGGTAATTAATGTAAGTTTATAAAAAATGAAAAATGCTCCTGGCAATTCTCCCCAAAACGGACCAAACTTGATAGAGATTTAAAACTATTTAGATCCATACGTCACATGATTAACCTCAAAATAGATAGTTCTTGATTAGAAGAAGAACTCAGTAACACATCTTCCCGGTAGTCCATTATTAAATGCCCACATTTTTAGTACTCAAATAAAAAAAAAAAAAAAAAAAATATATATATATATATATATTCTTTTCCTATATTAAACTTGTGTGTTTTTTTTTTTTAATTTTTTTCTCATTAATTATTGAATTTAATCAAAAATTTTTTACATAAAGTGACATGAGGAGTTTTTCTTAATTTGAATATATGTGTGTGAACTCTTATGCCTATTGTAAAATAATCAGCTTTCTTTTCAGTTGAAATTTGAATTCAATAATTGTAACGAGAAAACAATTTTGCTGGAAAAAAAAAAAGTTGATTCTTAGATTATTTTTCAAATTTAAGAAGTTTGAATCTATCAAAACTCTATCACATAACTAATTATATTTTTAATAAATATTTAATAAATAAGGAATTTAGTTTCCATATAATTGTAACTTAATTTTCTGATTTTTATATTTAAATATAAATTTATTATTTTTTTCTAAATTAACCTTGTTTGAGATGTCTCAAACTGAGACAAGTATATTTGTCCAAAAATTAAATAATGATTCAATATTAACAAAAAAAATTTGTTACAGGTATTTTTTTAAATAAACATAAAATCATGAATATTTAATATAATATAATAAGGTATTATACTAAATACTGTCAAATTTTATATTATATTAAATGCACATATTTTACTATGTCATATAAGAAATTAACAAAAAAATCTATATATAATTTTTTTAAAATTTAAAAAATAATATTACAAAAAATAAATTAAGCATTCAAAATATTTAAAAATAATTTTCAATCAAAATATTTTAAAAAAAATACAATACCAAAATTTAAAATAATTTAAAAATCACACATCGGATGGAGATGAGGGTGAGTTTAATTTTTTTTAAACCTGCTACTATTTAGAAAATCCAACTTTTAAAAATTGTCCTTTACTGACATTTAATTTTTTTAAAAATGTTTTTATACAAAACAAATATGCAATTAATTCTAAATATACAAAACAAATATGCAATTAATTCTAAAGATGGATGGAGATGAGGGTGGTTGAGTGTTGATGATTGATGTTTTCTATCCGTAGGAGCGGGGGTCTTAAATGTATTCATTTCTTTGACAATAAAATTGATATTGACCCAAAAAAAAAAATCAATGAATTATATATTTTAAGTCTTTTTTAGAAAATAATTTTATATTTTAAGTCAGATTTTTTTTTTTTTTTAAACTCGTTCAGTCTCCGAAATTTATTTCCAATATTTTCTATCCGTAGAAGTGGGTCTTAAATGTATTCATTTCTTTGACAATAAAATTGATATTGACAAAAAAAAAAAAATATAAAATTCAATTGAATTTTATATTTTAAGTTAGAATTTTTTTTTTTTTTGGAAAGCCCTAATTCGGGTAGCATAATTGGTAGCAGTGAATTAACCTTTTAATGAGAATAACTGTATGCAGAAGGTTTTAAATCTAAGATCTACTTAAGCGAATCCAAACCACTTAACACTTAGACCAAACAGGTGGTTTTAAAGTTAAATATTTTAAATATACAAAATTATCTTTTTTTTTTTCTCTGGAAGAGCTAATATGAATGTTGAATATTAATGAACGGTCAAAATGTATGTTGGACCCACTTAAGAATCTACTTAATATTGACAAAAAAAAAAATTCAGTTGAATTTTATATTTTTAGTCAGATTTTTTTGAAAGTCTAATTTGGATGGCATAGTTCGCAGTAGTGAATTAATCTTTTAGTGGGAATAACTATATATGGTAGGCCTCGAATTTAAGATCTATTTAAGCGAATCTAAACTATTTAATACTTGCATCAAACCGTTGATTTTTAAGTTAAATGTTTTAAATATACAAAATTATTTATTTATTTATTTTGAAAGAGCTAATATGAATGAATGTTGAATATTAGTGAACGGTCAAAATGTATGTTGGACCCACTTAAGAATCCACTTAAAATTGTAAATGAAATCGTTACTTTTAGCTGAAAATTCAAACTTAGAAAACACAGCTTAATAATCAACATAACTTTATAAGAAATGTTCACACATAAGTAATATATAGAATTTGAAATCTGAAGATACATGACCGACTCCAATCGTTCTCTATTTTTTAATTTGATGAAATTTTAGTTTCCAACCATTCGTCATTTTTTAATTCTTCATGCAATTAATTTTGGCGATCCAATTTGGGTTTTTAAATTTGAAGGCCTATCTTGGATCGGCAAAACATTGTTTTGCCATTTTTTTATGCTTTTTTTTTTGCCTTATATTAATATTATTATTAATTAATTAATTAGGTATAAGTTTTTAATTATAAAATAAATTTGAATGAAAATAGTTATATGCAAAATAATTATTTTTATGTAAATAAAACTTATTATTAAAAAAATTATAATAAAATATTAATATATGTATTATAATGAATTTATTTTTATTTGTGATAAATATATAATTAAAATAATTTATAAGTAAATAAAAATATTAATATTTTATTATTTGAATATTGAAATTTGAAAATAATTAGAGTTGAAATAAAATAGAGATGATATCTTTAAAAAATATTTTATTTTCAATTTTATTTTAAATTTTTTTTTTGACAAATGGTGAGAAATAGCCTATAAAATTCCCATTGAATCTAAATTCTATAGAATACTAATAAATTTGATAAATTAAATGTGGTAACAATGTTATATTTCTAATATTACCCAAAGTTTTTGTCAGAACTCTTTTGGATTTGGATTGGACCCACCAAGATCCACTCTCCCAACAAAAATTCAATTCATAACTTTTCCTTTTTATCCAACTTCAGCAAAGTAACACCACTATTACAATTTATTTATTTATTGAAATTTCCCCACTTTCCTTATTGCATTCTCCCTTCCTTGTTAATAATGTCGCAACTCTCGACGTGATTCAGTTAGTTTTTTCATTTAACTTTATGCAATAAAAAAATAAAAATTTGAATTCTATTTCTTCAAATTACATTTCTATTTGACACATATTAAAAAGGTAGACTATCATATTACACAGTCCATCAAAATTAGTATTTCTATATTTATTCCACTCATTGAGCTAACTAATAAATTTTGTTTAAAAAAAAAACTAATAATATTAAGCATGGGATGGGACAAGAGTGGGTTAGAAGCAACCCCACTAACTAACTATACTCAAAAGAAATCCAGGTGTCAAGAGCTGAGTTTGCCACATGGTCACTTGAGTTCCTTTCAAGAGATGGCATCATATATTGCTATTGCAATAATGGCATGCAAGACAGGGAGAGAGAAATAATAATAATGAAGAGAGCACATGATATTTTCTTTTTTTCATTTTTGAAAGGTTATATGATTTATTATTATACTTGCTGTTAATTAATAATAAATAATGATATTAATAATTCCCTTCATGTGCATTGTCTGAAATGGTGAAATTGCCAATTCAATCTCAAAAAAAGACTTTACTTTTTCTTATTCAAAAACAAAACAAACCCCCTGCAGAGAAAAATTGGATAATCAAAGATCCAAAAGTACAGACTAGAGATTTTTCTTTTGTATTATATGTATTCTGGTTTTTTTCTTTTAACGGATATATTACTAAATCTATTTTAATTTAATAGAAGGGAGAAATACGGTGGAATCGGAGTATCTCCAATGCAACACTTTCTATTAGCTTATGTGTCATATATAATAGAAAGTGTGAGAAACAATGTGCATAAATATCTATGAACACACATCCACTTTAAAATTTTCATCACCAATGCAACACTTTCTATTTTATTTTTTTCTTCTTTCTTAGAATTAAAATTTAATTTTTGACCAATCACCATACAACATTAAATGTAGATATTGTCAAGAAGGCTTTCTAGAAATAGAAAGTGACCTTGACAATGTCAATTCCATATAAGCTTGACATTCTAAATGGACATTAGCATTGGAGAGCTTTTTTAAAAAAAGTCTTCTATTTTACTTATGTGTCAGGTGCATAAGACCAATTTTATATTGCATTTGTCCTATATGTATTCTGTTTGTATATGTAATATTTTGTACACGGAACAGAAATTTACCTTTGTGGGTCTGGAGAATACAGAAATTTTTTTTATTATTATAAATATATTTTTTCATGTTGACGATTGGGGAGTGCATTGGGATTTTAATATTATACATTAATTGGGTTTTGTTTGTTGCCAAAAACAGTGAAAACTAAAGGACTTTTCAGGTCACCTTCTTCAATCAAAGAGGACTCTTTTAGTTTTTATTATAGTATTTTTGTTTAAAAAATTTTTATTTCTGGTCTTCAGCTGATAATTTTTGCCCAAATCTTTATCTGTTCATGGATCCCAAGAGCTCAAACTCGAAGAACCAACATGAATTACCTAACTTCTTGACCCAGACCCACCCTCCACCTCAAACCCTACAACAAAATCAAAATCAGAACCAGAACCAACAGCAGGGAAGCATGGAAGAGAACAAAGCAGCTGAAATTAAAGACTTCCAGATTGTAATTGCAGAGAAAGAAGAGCAAAAGAAGCAGCAATTAGCACCAAAAAGAAGCTCCAACAAGGATAGGCACACAAAAGTAGAAGGAAGAGGAAGGAGGATTAGGATGCCAGCTCTTTGTGCTGCAAGAATCTTTCAATTGACCAGAGAATTGGGGCATAAATCTGATGGAGAGACAATTCAGTGGCTATTACAACAGGCTGAACCATCTATAATTGCTGCGACTGGAACGGGAACCATACCCGCATCAGCTCTGGCAGCTGCTGCCGGATCAGTTTCACAGCAAGGGACCTCTCTATCTGCTGGTTTGCACCAAAAGATTGATGAATTAGGTGGGTCCAGCAGTAGTAGGACCAGTTGGCCAATAGTAGGCGGCAATTTAGGAAGACCCCATCATGTGCCAACAACAGGATTATGGCCCCCAGTTGGTGGGTTTGGGTTCCAGTCATCTTCTACTACTGGTCCAGCAACCTCAAATTTGGGAACTGAAACTTCGACTAGCTATTTGCAAAAAATTGGGTTTCCTGGCTTTGACTTGCCTGCAAATAATATGGGTCCTATGAGTTTCACCTCAATTTTAGGTGGTAATAGCCACCAGATTCCTGGTTTAGAGCTTAATTTGTCACAGGATGGCCATTTTGGGGTCTTGAACCCACAAGCTTTGAATCAGATTTATCAGCAGATGGGGCAGGCTAGAGTTCACCAGCAACAGCAGCAGAATCAGCAGCAAAATCCTGCTAAGGATGATTCTCAAGGGTCAGGACAGTGATAGTTGCTATTGTAGACTAGGCATTCTTGATGTTTGAGAGAGAGAGATTGAGTGATTTCGTACTGGTTTCTGTTTGTATAATTGGTAAGGAAAATGTAAGAGAACGAAACAAAGAGAGAGAGTGAGAGATACATAAGAGAATTCAATAGGGACTGGATTGGTTTTGCCTCTTGCTCTCCCCCTCCATCACCCATGTCTCACATATACAGGTGCTTTTGGTTCTTTTATAATTCTTCATTTTAGTTTTTTTTTTTTTTTTGGTATGAAATTATTGAAGTTTCAAGTGTTGTAATGGCTCTTTTTGGTGTGGAATTTGCAGGTGGAATGGTGACAGCCAAATAGTTTGGTTTTGGGCTTAATTTCTTATCTAATTCAGCGAGGTGTGTTGATTATGATGTATGTATCTTTAATTATTTTGTTCTGGATGAAATGGTTTTCAGTTTGCTTGTGAGATTTAGGGGTGAGTATTCGGCCAGAACCTTTAATTTTTTCAAAAATCTTGACTGAATTACAAAATACGAAATTTTTTTTCCTCTGAATGAATTTACCCTTTACCCGATTAACCGAATTACAAAAATAATTTTCGAATTACGCCAAACCGAATTACCCTAGTAATCAAAATTACTGAATTATTTGCTCACCCCTAAGAAATAGAATTAGAGAAATCAGAAGTATGCATTTCATGTCAAAACGGCAGTGTTTTAGATTTCGGGTAATTAGGCTAATTCGACTAAAATTTGTTTTACTCATAATTTAACCGAATTACCCGAAATTTTTATATCTCTTGACCGAATTACTCGTTTAACATTTTTTGGCCGAACCAAACTACTCGATCTATCCGAATAACTCGAATTGCTTGAATTATTTTTTTCACCCCTAGTGAGATTAAAATGGTCCTATAGTCATCCTCCAATTTCCTTTGTTTAGGATCTAAAAAGCTTCTTAAAATTAACTTGTAGATGTACATGTTTTGCAAAGAAAGCTATCTTGCCATGGTAAATAATATTCATCACCTATGTTTCTTTAGAAATATTTTACCTTTTTCTCTTTTATTTCCCTGCTTCTTATTTCTCAAGGTCCATCTGTATCGATTTTTTCACCCCCATCAAGAAATGTCATTTGAGGTATGTATGATGTGAACTACTTGTTTTCATGTATTGGGATTGCCTCAACTTGTTAGGTTGTGTAATCATGTTATGTGTTTTTCCTTGGTTCAAAATTATGGCTCTTCCTTCCCGGAGCAAAGCGGTAAATTTTAGCACATGTACCAATTCTTATAGCAATGTTTTTTAAACATTTTCATTTGCAGCAACTAAACAGCATAGTTTTTTAGATTATACTTGAAATTGTGGTGAGTTCTTATTGCATTTAGAATTGAATTACAGTAAATATCTATCGACCAGTACAGTATCTTCTGTGTGTTTATTTTCTTATTGTCATAAGATTTTGCAGTTCTGATTGGCATTTCCGCCTCTTCATTGTTTATAACATCAATTCCTTTATGACATTGTCTTTTGTTTCAGTGGTATAAAACTGTTGGTCACGATAAATTTGCTGCACTACTGCCTTGTGTAGCTTCAAAATGTAGTTGCCTGTAAGATTATAACTCTAGAACAAGAACTTGCAATAACGCTAGCTTGTGTTGTCGAACTGTTTCCAAATCAGATCACATCTTAGTAAATTTGAAGTGAGCTCTTTTCGGACTTAAGTAGATGTTTGTATTTAATACCCAAGTACTTCATTTTGCTAAAGCTTACAAGCATTGATCTTTAAATCTTTGATCTTGAAAATCACTTTATTGCAAACATTAAACTCAATGAATACAATTGTTAGCCTTTGCCTTTGCAAGTGGTGATGAAGTCGTACGTGCAATATTATCGTTTTGTGATTTGGTTGAAAGTGTGATATCCACAGAAAATTAGATATTCTGTTTTGATGCCAACATTGGAAAAGTCTGTTGTTGAATGCCTTATGTGTGCTTATATTGATTTATGATCATATTTGTGGGTGTGGAAATAGCCAACGAGAGGCTTTCGTTGTGCGTTTTTCTGGGCGTTATGTGTAGTTGATCTATGTTTTATTGTGGAAACTTACAGGAATATGGAATGGTGAGGTATGATATAGTATGGAATTCCTTATTTCTAAGAAGAAATCACATGAATCCAATTGAATTCTTCTAAGAGGTATTCTGTAGGGTAATATAAAGCACTAGAAGTGCTAACTAGTATATAACATGTATCTTACATATTTTGTAGCCAAATATCTTATTCATGCAGTTTTGATTGGTTATATTATTTCTGAATTAAGCATCAATCATTAATAAAATTGAGTTTGTCTCTGTACATTCAAAGCATAATTATGATTCCTTTCAATAATTGTCGTAAACAAATGTTATGTTAGAATTATTGGTTAATCATAATCTTTGTTTGAGCATATTGGGTGATGTGCTGTCTGCTCAAACTGCTACATATTCAATTATTCTATTTCAATTCAAACTAAAATGGAATCAAAGTGTTGAGACATTCCATTTTAACCTGCATATGCCGCAAGCCATTGCCAATGCTTTGGAGTGGCTTCTACAGATTTTATAATTTATTTGTCGTTTCATCAATTACTGATAAAAAGAAATACCAGAAATCAATGAAATCACATCGATGGAAATTGAAACAAAACTAAAGGAGATTGACGGAAATAAAGTTTTAGAAGCTGTGATGTGAGCATCACTCCATTCAGTAATTTGTTGAATAAAAATGGAGCCTCGTCTCAGGACACCATATGTTTGTTTAAATATTTGAGTAAAGAGGTATGAAAAACTCAACTGTAAATTAATTCCCTTTCTTAAACTTGTAGTAAACCATCTAACAATTGAATATATGTTCATATACTTTACGTAAACCTGTATTATACTACTTGCTTAGGTCAGATATAGTTTATAAAACAATATTGAAGTAGCCTTAAGAAAAATAAGAGAATCTTGAAAAATGGACACATTTCCATAATTCTAACCACCATACAGAAATTTTCTTTTTATTTTGTTTAAGAGATGAAAGAATTTCATTATTTCAATTAGAAAAAGTACGAAGCCCTAACAAGAGAATAAGTTGCTATGTTTGTTCATCAAATTCAACAACTTATGAGTCAACACATGTGCATCATTTTCCATGCTTTAGCCTATTCTAAATTGCATGAGAAAAGAGAGATAGCATGCCTTCAAAATGCCTAGAAATTGCTTTAATATAAAAGATTATAGATATAAATATCTTTTATGCTTTAATATTTATTTTTTCAAAAAAAAAAAACAATAACTTTAAGCCTTGCAAATTTATAAACAATATAGGTTCAAACTATTTCTCGTTTCAGATTGCGTTGTGGGGACTTAGAAGCGGAACTGTGGGGACTGTTAGAAGCGGAACTGTGGGGACTGTTTGATGGGTTGTAGATTGCGTGTAATCATCAATGGAGGAGAGTGATTTTTCAAACAGATTCGAGTATGGTGATTAAGCTAATGGAGATGGATCATAACCTTCTGTATCGTTTTAAGCATTTGGTGCATCAATGCAATGTGTTGTTAAATCGACAACGGTAGGTCAAAGTTGTTCGGGAGGGTGGCAGATTTGTTAGCTACAACTACTGGTACTGATAGAGGATTAGTTTTATTCCAGCTGGTGTTTCAACACTGGTGTTAGCAGATACGCTGGGAGTGGTTTGGCCCAGACTAGTTTCTTAATGGGTTAACTCCCTCGTTGTGATTTAAAAAGATCACTATTTTTGTCCTCATGTTTTAGTTTTGTTATATTGTTTTGTCCTCCATTAGTTTTTCTTTGTTTTCACGTTAAATCTCGTCCAAACTCTACCAGCAGTGTCCCTTTTTTTGTGATTTTGACCTCTTTCAGTGACCGTCTGCTAAAACCGAAGGTACCGTTCAACTCCTCTTACTAAGAATTTCCTTTTGATATGCTCATTTAGACTGCTTATCACTGATTTCAATAGACATAATATAAAGATACCAAATGGTTTTTCCAGTCTAGGGTTGAGCAAAAGCGGTTTGGTTCGGTGAACTGAACCGAAATTCGGTTTTCGGTTTAAAATCAAATTTAAAATTTGTGAACCAAAAATCAAACAAAAATTTGGTTTAATTTAAACTGAATTTTGGTTCGGTTTCGGTTTGAATTCGGTTTTAACCGAATTTTATATGTAAAAAAATTTAGTTTATACTATTTGTCAAACCGAAAATTCGGTTAACCGATTATTTGGTTTCGATTCGGTTTTGCTCACACCTATTCCAGTCAAAACTAATACTATTTGTAATAAGCACAAAGAAACGATTCAAATAAGACATAATTTGTTAATTTTAATTATTGTTTGAGTTTTCCAGTAACCAAAATGCACCGCATCTGGAGAAAATTTGGAAAAAATTTAACCAAAAAAAAAAAGAAAAATAATGGAGGCACAAAACAGTATAACGAAACTAAAACATGGGACAAAGCATACTGTTTTTCAAAATATGAGAACAAAATAGTTCAATTTTAAAAACTAAGGGACAAAATAATAATTTTATCAAATTTGTATATTTCTATAGAAGGATGTAATATTTAGAGAATTACGAATCTTGAATGTTGATATGAATTTGATTCATAACAGATTTGAATGGAGACATAAAATTCATGTCGTAGAAAGCATCTAAGGCTTGTGTTATTTGATTTCATCAGCTGACTCCAACTATGTTTGGGACTAAGACTTGTTGTTGTAGATCTATCTTTAGTAGGAAAAAAATAAAAAGGCTTTCTTCAAAAAAATTAATAGAATTTCTTCTAAATAAATTAATAAAGCCTCAACTTTAAATCAAATTTCACTTCATCAGATTTTTTACCCCCTTGTCAATTTTAACCAATCCAAAATTTGTTACATATATATATATAGAACCTAACCAAGCTAAAAAAAAAGGATCATTATTGGAGTTGAATCAGTGCAAAAGGAATTATCCAAAGAAACCATTCGAATTGGGTCCAACTCATAACTCATCTCTACAAAAATTCCTTCTTTATAAATGGAAGTACCAATCTTACCACTTCAGCCACCAAAATAGAGAACATATATCCAATAACTATGGGAAAAGATTCTCTTCTTTTTGAAGTTGGTTTGGAATCATTATCATTTATTAGAGCATCTAAATTTTTTTGATTAAAATCTTTAACCAACTTGCTCTCAATCAAATAATAATAATAATGGACCACATATATATATATATATAAACACCCCAATAACTTGCACCGCCCAATTTGGCAGATTTCAATTACCAAGTGGATCAATAATTCAAATAGGCAAAATAATTATTCCTTATAATTGATTGTTTGAGTCAAAATATGAAATTCTATTTTATGACAATTAGCAAACATCACTTATTTAGAAAATTGTCATGTCAAAAAAAAAATTGTTATTTTTAAATGTCAATAAAGATAAAAAATTAATAAAATAGCATTTTTAGGCCTTAAAATTAAAAATAATAAAAAAAGTGTCCCTACTCTATAAAAAAAAAAAATCTCAACCGCCACATCCATGAAATCTCTCCAAAACATTTTTCAAAATTTCTCCAAAACAACTCCAACAATCATAAAACCAGAAATGAAAAACCTTAGCATTCGAAAAGATCAAAACACAAGAAAGATTATTTGTCGGGGTGCCCCCATCAATTTCTCACCTTTTTTTTTCTCCTTTTCTTCCGCAAATGACTCTCATCTTCGGGAGAGCAACATCGACAAAATATTAAGAGATTATAGGCTAGAAAGTAAACATCGACAAATCCTTGTTAATGCCTTCAATTAGTTATATTTTGTTCACTAATTTCCTCATTTTGAGATATGTATTCTGTTATTTAATGGGATTGATGTCTTTGTACTTTCAGGATTTATTCTAAATTTTTTAAGCTAAAATGGATTAAAAAAAGGGCAACAAAGCATACTTAAAGAAAAATTGTGATGTTAGAATCTAGAGAATGCAATTTCAGTTTATGCGGGATTTTATTTTAAATTAGTTTCCTTATCTGATAGATGTAAGGCTAATATGTAGGGATTTTAACCAAATTAAATTAGGTCTTCCAATTTCCAAAATTTGTTCTATGACCTTTTGTGGCTAAACTTTTAATTCTTGGTTAAAGGAAACCAATTGCAATTGAATGGAATTGTGATACTTAAAAATTTACTGAATTTCTTTTATTTTAATGATAATAATTATTCTTCTAAGTTTATTTTCATAATTGAATTTGACTAATTACTAGGATGTACAGCTAGTTATTATTTAAATTTGATCTATCACTAAATTCAAATAATTGACGTTCAATTCTTTTTATCAATAAAAAGCACATATGATCACGATTTTTACTAGAGTGTACAACTAGTTGTTATTTAAATTCGATCTACCGCTAGATTCAAATAATTGACATTCAATTGTTTTTATCAATAAGAAGCACATATGATTATGATTTTTACTAGGTTGTACAACTAGTTGTTATTTAAATTTGATCTACCATTAGATTTAAGTAAATGATGTTCAATTGTTTTTATCAATAAGAAGCACATAAAATCACGATTCACTATGTTAAGGATCGGTGATTTTAAGAAGAATTTTTATCTAAATTAAATGCGTGTCGTACATGTATTGTCTTATTCATTGGTTCTCTTTGTTTTTAAGGCTATTAATTAATTAAATCTGAGATCGTATCTAAGTTGTTAATTAACAAGAATAATTAAAATACATTGTTTTAGTTGTTTAATCTTAAGAGAGGGCGGTAATAGTGAAGGCCCCCAACTCGCAGTGCATTGCATGGAGTACTGTTGGACCCACGCGCTATATATTATAATACATGTGGTTAGGTATATATGCCTGCTTTAGTAAGATGAGCACCCTTACCCCATCCACCTTTGAACTGCATAAATTTACTGTAAACCTTTCCCTCTAGACTATATGCGCCCTTAAGCTCAATATGCCATGTCATGAAATGCTTTTTACATGCACATCATGCATTCAAACCTGTGGATTACCCTATTGCCTTTGAAAGTGGGATTATCAACCTTTGGCTTTAATCCTTTATATTGATAAAGTTCTTATGCTTCGATCAGAAAAAATAATGTCACCAACTAAATGGAAAAATATTTTTGGAGCTTTGTTTGCTGAGATCATGAAGAATGTCCAAAAGGATTTAAAAGAAATAGTGGAAAACACAGTGAAAAATCACATGGACAAAGTAACTAGAATTAGGAAAAGATCTAAACCAAAAAGGGGTGGGATATCGAAACCCGAACATGCAAAGGGGTAAGCATCCATGAGATACTTAGATTTGGGAATGAGTTTATCCCTAGCTCATAGGAGAATCATGGATTAAAAGCTAACAACCTCAGGCGAATTTTGCATCTATCATCAGAGTCATAATCATGATACTAAAGCCTGCATGACGCCAAGGGATAAGATCCAAGATTTGATTGATAATGGTGATATAGAACCCGATGCAGCCTCAGCAGACTTAAAGTTGGATCCTTCTGAAGCAGAATTTGAGTCTGATAAAGAGGCAATGCTAATGCTAAGAATAGGGCCATTGGCCTCACCAGGCATGACAAGATCAATCCACCATGATGCAATTTCACCAAAAACTATTGAAGAACAGGGAGGAAAACCCTCCCCCAATGTTACAAAAGTTATGAATCAACTCCCCTTAAGTCAATAGTGGTTAAAAGAGGGTTGGATTTCTCTGAAAGGAGCCCATCAAAATCTACTATGAAAAAATTTACTGTTGTTAAAAGGTTGTCATAGATGAAATGATGACCTTTTTGATAGAATCCAAGGCATTAATGAAGAAGTTAGCTAAAGTTGACAATAAGCTAGTACCTTTTAAAGATAGTCCAACAGAGATTACTATGAAAAAAGAATCAGCTCTAACAGAATCAATTCAAGAATGTGTTGCACAAAATGAAGGAACTCCTGCCGTAGAATCTGCGATAGATTAGATCTCTCAGGGTTTGAACATTCTAGTTGTTAAAAAAGAATTTAAGTGAAAGAATCAAGAAAGATAAGCCAATTGCCCAATTCAGTGTTTGTCTTTAGGTTACCCTAGGATTTCCTTTTCTTATTGTCAAAATTTCCTTGTCCAAGTTGTTTTGATCTAGTATTTTCATTCAATAAAAGTGTATTATCTTTGCTTGATTTAAATTCATTGTTATTTGCTTTAAACAAATAAAACTGTTAATCTTAGCATAATGATAAAAAAAAATATACATAATAAAAACTTATATATCATCAATAACTTATCCAAAATCATCAAGCGAACATAAATACATCTTGGCAACCATTTATTACTTCACAAAATGGGTTAAAGCAAAATCTTTTGATGTGCTAAATGCAAAATGGGTTTCCCATTTTGTCAGAACCAATATTTTCAGCATATATGGAATACCAATAGAAATCATTTCTGACAATTGTTCATATTTTCAAGCTAAGTCCATTACTTTTCTTGAAAAACACAAGATCCAACATCACAAGTCTTCTCCATAAAGGCCACAGACTAATGGGGCAGTGGAAACAACAAACAAGGCATTGAAGACAATTATAAAGAAGACAATCAAGAAGCAAAAAAACTAGTATGGGCAGCTGCTTTTTGCATTATGAGGTTACAAAACATCAATTAAGGCATCAATAAAAGTTACTCTTTTTTCCTTGGTATATGATATGGAAGCAGACCTGCCAATAAAAGTCAAAATCAAATTAGCCAAAATATTGAAAGAAGGACGGCTAAGTGAGGTTGAATGGATTCAAGGTTATCATGACCACTTGTTGACACTCGATGAAAAGAGAATGTAAGCACTCTACCATATGCAGGGTTACCAAAAGCGAATGGCAAACCAATTTAATAAAAATCTCAAGGACCGGCACTTGGCCGAAGAAAAGTTTGTCTTGAAAGAAATTTAAGCACTAGGTAGAGATCCAAGGGGCAAGTTCAAACTAAACTAGGCAAGCCTTTACATATTCAAGAAAATCCTATCTGGCAGAGCAGTCATCCTAACTAACATGGATGGCATCGAATTTTCTAAAACTTGTAACCTTGATTAGACCAAGAGGTACTACATTTGAGCAATAAAATAAATTATAATCAGAACTATGTGGACCTGAATTCTCACAATAAGAAATAAAGATACAATTGTCAAAAGAAATAAGATTTAAGTTATGTAGGCAGCCATCTTGGGTTCGGTCTAAAAATATATAAAAAAATCCATAAAGTATTTTTTTAAAAAAAGGCAAGGGTGGCTTAGGCAAAAGTTAGGGCGTGCTCGTTAAGTATTGTCCCACAAGGGCAACTTAGGCAAAAGTTAACTTGAAAATTTCGAAAAATATAAAAAAATCAATTATGCTAAGATTAGTAAATTCAGATTATTTGTTTAAATCAAAGAGCATGAGTTATCAATAAAGCAAAATATACTTAGTCTCCCCTTTCTTATTCAATAAATGTCAAAATTCTCAGCCTATTTAACCTACCTAGCCTATCTAGCCCTTTTCCTATGAAGGGCAACCTCACTACCACGGTCACTGTCACTGTCCGAGCCATTAGGCAACTCTTTTAGAGTCAGCTTTCTCTTATCCTTCCTATCCACGAGATGCTCCAGCATATCCTTACCCTTACCCTCGCTAGTAGGGTCACTAGCTCTCTCTCTGATCACAACCCAGTATCTCTCATAGGACTAGCATGTGTCGTCCTACCTTGTCAACCCAAACCATGGCAACAAGATCATCATCTGTCCCAGAACTTGCATCAAGAGTTTCTTCTATGAATCTCAAGCGGTGCCTTATGGCTTTCTTAATGAAGTAGACATTCTCCATAAACCACTTGCTATACTTTGGGGTAAAACTGAAATTTGCACTGGGAATGATTTGAGCATGGTCACGATGCCAGCCACCTAGAATGAACCTTACTACACAATTAGTGATACAAATAGAAGGAAAAAGCCTCCCCTTACAGGGAACATCCTGGCATACACCTATCTGGCACATCACTCGGTTACCCAGATAAAATGTTGTATGGGTTAGTCTAAGCAAGTACACCATATGGAAGTCATAACTCCTCACCTGGAAAAATTTGATGTCATACCATGAGCAGAACCACAGCATGTCAATCTCATCAAGCTTGTACAGCCAGAGAATCCAATCATACTCGCGGCTATTACCTTTTACCAAAATGGTTCGAGATCGGTAGGATTCAGGTCGGTAATACTTTGAGGCATGTGCCATAATTTTCAAATGATCTCTCAGCCAGACCTAAAAGGTAGGAATAAAAAATACAAGATTCAAAATGGTCAAAATTCAAAGGGTTCCTTACCTGGAGAATCACATCAGTAACAAAATAGCTCCGAAAAACCAAGACTAGTTTTATCAAGGCTTATGATGGTCTCAGCAAGCATTAAAATAACAATATTGTAATGCCTCTCCATCTGGGACACTGCAAAAGCAAAATGTAATGCACCATAACTAGCATCACCAGGAAATAAGAATCTAGCAACCAAGTAGAATACGACTACTCTCATCCCGTAAAGCTCTCTAGTCTCATTTTCCAAGCAAGGCTTATTAAACTCCTTCATCAGCGTAGTCAATATTACCTCAATGCTATAAAAGTATGAAAGAGCTTTTCGCTTGCTGAATCTGAAAAGCTCCATAAAGTTATTGAAGTATCCATGTTTTCTCTCAAGTCTAACTAGTGGAGACTCGCTATCACATACTATGATAACACTAAACTCTTCAAAGATTAGGTATATCTCTAGTATTTATTAGCCTAATCTGAAAACATGTGCCTCACAATCCCAAAAGCAGATACATGTTTTAGAAAGGTTTAGTAGACAGCAACGCCTCTTAAGGCAACAAGTGAGGCAATACCATAGTGCCCTAAGTTGATCTTCTCTACTTTTATCAGGCTAATAATCCACACAAAGAACATGTGCATAAAATATGCATCTATTTCTAACACTTTTTACAAAAAAAAAAAAAAAGATAAAAAAGCTGAAGGCTGTTGACGTCACTGGATAAGGAGATAAAAATAGGTCAAAAGCAAAAATGTATATAGCAAAGGGGACAAGGATAGTGGCCAGCTGCCCAACATTAGTGGCCAGCGCCCTCCAGTGGCCAACCGCCTAACACCGGAGGGCGACTGCCATACATCTAGAGGCCAACTCCCTTCGCTGCAGTTTTAGCCCTTCGAGACAGCATATAATAGGCCGCCAATGTTCTCTTTCCATAGTCCAAACAGTTTTGTGTCTCTAGAAGCCCTACGCTTGAAAAATAGGTCCTACTTGTCAAAGAAAAAATGCAAGCAAGCTATAATGGTGATCATTTCATCGTAGTATCAATGATCATTTTTCTGCTAATTAGTTATATACATGACAATAAATGTTCAAAATGCCCAACAAAAGTTAAAACATCAGTCAAATCAGCACCTTCGCTCACTCCTGATTGATGGAGATGAGATGCTCCTAGAGGTGCCCTCACTAAAATCATGCCTCATCTGCTGCCTCTACATAAGAGGATCATTTACAGGTGCGAGAGAGCTAGCATATTGAAGAGTAGCCATGGCAGCATACCGAACTGCCATCTCCATAGCTCTCTCGAGCCACACCTAGGAAAGCTACAAAATCAGCCTGGTAAGAAATCAACTTTTAAAGGAAATACTGTAAGCAGGAAATGCATTTACTTGAAAATCCTTTGGCAGCACATGCTTGTAGGCCCAGCTTCGATAGGAGGCTCTACCCTGTGAAATCGACCATCAGGGCCCGTAATGGTGAGAATGTCTGGGGGTAAACAGGTATAAACATCCATCTCAGGGTTAGCTCGACGAGCATGAGCTTGCGTAGAAGCGCGAGCAAAACGGACTTCGTCATCACCTTCTGCACCATCAGTTGGGGCATACAACCTGCTAACTAGGCACCGAGTCACGAAGATGCTATAGTTCAGATCTAGCTGCACGCACCCATCAGCACCAGGATACTCCAAATTAGGGATGTCAGAATCCAAAGGCATAGAAATGTTTGCTAGTGGAGTAATAGGAATAAATGGCCCACTGTGATCCCATACCAGCGTCACCCGCTCGCCTACATAATATTGCGCAGTGTAGAGACCTCTCAAAATGGATCGCTTGCTCATCAACCAGACCTTAGTAGGGAGGTCAAAAGGAGCCCAGGCTCCAACACCATCAATCTATAAATAAGGGAATATGAATAAAAGGGGATCCTTTCTGCCTTTATTTATTAAAGAGGATTAAAACAAACTTACTCTAAGGTCAAAGTACCAAAGAACTCGCGATACTTAACTACCGACTTTAGATTGTGATTCGCTCAGTTCTCCTTTCTCCAAGTGACGTCAAAAGGAGCAGCATCTCCCCACACTGCCTCAAATCTAGATGCAAGGCAGAAAATAACTGATATGCCCAAAACTGCAAATTAATCAAAAGTCAAAATTCAGAAGTCAAAATTCAAGCAGTTATGCACACAAGTTTCGTACCCCCAAGCAAAAGCACAGTAGAAGAAAGAATTGTCCCGCTATGATAAGCATCCCATATTTGCAAACATGGCACTCATAAAAGGTGTTCCCCCAACCGAGAG
The DNA here is from genome assembly GCA_949640765.1 of Croton laevigatus. Taxonomy (NCBI): domain Eukaryota; kingdom Viridiplantae; phylum Streptophyta; class Magnoliopsida; order Malpighiales; family Euphorbiaceae; genus Croton; species Croton laevigatus. The sequence goes on along the minus strand of CATIWJ010356308.1, from coordinate 16,618 downwards.
CACTGGCAGCATCCAAATCTACTAACCTTTATAAGATGTTAAGATCCACGTTTGCGTGAAGGTCACAGTGAAAGAAGCAGCAAAGTATCAAAAATAAAGTACAATGTACTATCACATCTGTCAGGACATTCTCCCTAATCAGGCATGTAGTGCCCCTTATAGACTTACCGAAATAAATCTATAAGAGTGCTACACCTGACTCCTAATCATGCATCCATATCTCATAATAAAATTTTTACAAAAACTTTGACAAAGTTTTCCCTATAAATTCAACATGCTAAGTACCATCATAACCTAAAATTTTCACAATTTAATCCAAGCTTAACATTCAATCAATCCACATCCATAATCCAACATATCTCAAAATTCACAAGTATATCAATCCAACAAGATATCAAGCATATATTCCTTAAATTCTACTAATCTAACCATAACTAAGTATTAATAATAAACTTTGCGAATTAACCTTAAATATTTAGAGTAATTTAAATTTATCCGTATATGCTGACTATTAAATTCATTTTTATGAAAATATACCCAAAAGATTGATGTTTCAGGCTGGCTGGCAGTTGGCTATGCTACTAATCTTTAAGCTTCTACTCTGCTTTCCTGACACTTGTGAGTTAGATAGGTAACTCACTGAGCAATTACGTCTAGAGAATACTTTAACTATTGAAAAGCAATATAATATAAAAAAAGTAGTATTTAAAACATAAAAAATATAATGATAGAACACACCAATTAAAAATAAAATAAATAGAATCGATCATTTTTATTAAGCTTTACAATATAGGTAGCTCTACTTGGCCTTTAGATGAACACAAGAATAAGGCAAACTATATTTTTATATAACTGTATGTCTTTATGAAGTAGCCAAGCTACTTAATCTCAACAATCGTCGCTGGAGTCTGTATAGAAATAGATAGTACTGCTAGCTAAGTATATGATGCATCATATCTTTATCTCACTAGTTCAGCTATACCTAAGTAGAGCATAAATATTTACTGGATGTACAAGCATTTAACTGGAATACAATGAGATTTTTTAAGCTAACCTCTAACTTAGTATTTTAGGATCACATTTAAACCTTACAACCTAACAATTAGAGTTTGTAGATCACTCAAAGCTAATAACAACTCAAGTGTTGAGTTTAATACTCACTCAATTAACAAACTAACAAGAATTAAATACAAGATGAATTGAATGAAAGGTTGTTGAGAATATTGAAAGATCTTTGAAAAATTATAATTTTTTAATCTCATAATGACTATTGGTGGGTGTATTATACCCATTTTGAAGATTATAACTGTAACTCCTTAGAATTGAAGCCTGCCTTTATTTTTGCTTAGGTACGATGTGAGACAATGAGGTAACGTGCGCTACCACTCATTAACATATCTCAATGGTTGAATTAGCTTTGCATTTAATGACTTAACCATTTGTGCTAATCGAAACAATGCAGCATGAGAGACAAGGAGGTAGCGTACGCTATGTGGTCTTTATGAAAGACCAACTACCAAGGTAGTGACCCAGCAGAAAGTGTAGGGCGCAAGACAAACTCTCTTTTAGGCGCTAGACTATTTTAGCACCCTTAGCGTGCAAAACATCCTATGTAACGCGTGAGACAAACTCTCTTTTTTTGGCGCTCGACTGTTTTGGCACCTTTAACGTGCGAGACATCCCATGTAGTGAGCGATACCTCTAGGTTTTTGTTAAAATCTTTAATTCTTTAGCAAGTTAATGAATCATTTAACTTGTTTGAGTTCAAATTTACTAGAACAACACTTAAACATTTGAAACAACATTGGTAAATCACAAATTTAAGTAAGTTGGTCAAATATTCAAAACAAAAAGGAATTTTAGCATTCTAAGCACAACAAAAACTAAACGTGCGATATTGTTTTTATGGATCGAAAATCGTAAAAGTGAAAAATCAAAAGGGTTTTTAACTTTTTATAGATCAAATGAAAAAGGAAATGAAAACTTGATGAATGATGATGGAAAGTAAAAAGTAAAAGAGAGAGAAGAGAGAAAATCTTTAGAAAGTAAAAGTAAAATGTGAAATTGGAAAGTGAAAGTGACACTTTCACTTCTACTTCAGCCTATTTATATCTCTCTTAGTTTGCAAATTTTGATGTCACTATCATCGTATTTTCAAATCCTTTTCGATAAATATGATGAGGGACAAACTATGAACACCAAAATTTGCTACCTTCGCATTCAAGCTTGGTTTTCCATGATTTTCCAACCATGAGCCTTTTCAAGTCAAACCTCAATCAAACACATCGATTTTTCCACCCAGAGTTCATTTTTGGCTCGAATGCAACTTGTGACACATTTTCAGACTTAGAAAAGCTCAGAAACAGGATAAAACAGCAGAAGACGGACGAATCGGCTCAGGACCAAACTTTATTTTTAAAAATAACAAAAATTTCCATTGCTTAATTAGAATTACAAATATTAAGATATAATCCATATCTTTTTATATAAATAAAAATTCCATACATACAAAGTAAAATTTGATATTGAACTACAATCGATTGATTTTTTCAGTTTTTCCAATATGTTAGTGTTATTTTAGTCAAAATTAATGTCATATTAGTAACTAGGGTAAAGAAACGATTTAGATGAGACATGACTTGTTAATTTCCAATGAGAAATGATAAAATAGTACTACCTCCGTTTTTGTTAATTCTTTATATTGAATCAGCATGATTAGATTCAAGTTTGGTGTTGATAGTTTGATGGGTTGGATTAGGTAAATTAAAGTATTATTTATACTGATTTCAATGTAAAAAATTGATAAAAATGGAGATAGTATAATTTTTCTGAAATTTGGGAACATAAAACTTAATTTCAAAAAATATAAGGATAAGTGTCGATTAAAGAAAAATATAGGATAAAATTGTAATTTTCAATTTTTTTTAACATCATATAAATTACAGATTTAGAAATTAATTTCTCAATGTGAATCTAGCAATCTGTATTATTTATTTTTAACAACCACAAGTGTCAAAAATGGTGGACCCCACCAGAATAAAATCCCAAAGCAAAATTGAATTTTGTATATTTGAAAAAAAGAAATGTGCTTGGAAGGTGGAATTTTCAATTTGGTTGTTTTATATGCATATGAAGGAGCAGTTTTGAAAGGAGACGTCGACGTTTATAGGCTATAAATAATACAGCACAAACGTAAGAGTAAGGAGACGTCCACGTTTATAGCCTCAATGTCACTCTTACCTAATGCCATTATCTATTCCAAATCATACTAAGATTTTATTTTGGATATTTTTGATTGTGATATTTTTATTTTTTTCATATTCTTAATTTCCTTAATTGACTTTGTCTTCCCACACTAGTTTTTATTGCTACATTATGTTATAACTTTTTATATTTGAATTTTAACCTAACCCCAAGTCATTATGATCACATTGTCCAAAAAAAGAAAAAATCATTATAATATTTTACCATAAATGAAAAAAGTGTGGCAAAAAGAAAAATTGAAAGAACTAATTGGAACAATGTGTTCTAATTATTTTTAATGTAAATGTTAGTATCTAATTAATCAATCAAATTGTAATAAATGGGAATTATTAAAAAATATATATATAGCCCATCTCCAAAAATAAACATGAAACACATTTAGTTGTGTTCGATAACCATTTTTGGAGTAACATGTTACTTGACAAATCAAATTGTTAAGAGTTATTTTCTTATGGTTTAGTAAAGTAGATTTCAAAATAACTTTTATTATTTATGTAGTGGTTTATTAAAGACTATTCTCTTTAGCTTTTAATGTTTTGTAAATAGTTAACAGTTATTCAAACAGCTCAAATAGTTAAAATTGCCGAACACATCTCCAATACAAAAATTCACTAATATGTATATATATATATATTTGCATAATAAGGTGAAATTATATGGAAAAATTATTTTTAGATGTCAATGTTTTAATGCATACAAAATTTGTGAAATTTGAAAAATTTAATTATTAGTGATTTCTACATCTTTCTTTCATTTTTTATATATAACTAAAAATATTTTATCTTATGGTATATTAGAAGAAAAGGATATTTTAGCCATATTTAAAATAACTTTTATTATTTATGTAGTGGTTTATAAAAGACTATTCTCTGACTTTTAATATTTTATAAACAGCTAACAATTATTCAAACAGTTCAAATAGTTAAATTTGTTAAACATACCTCCAATACAAAAATTCACTAATTTATATAAAAAAAAATCTAGTTATATTTGCGTAATATGGTGAAATTATATGGAAAATTTATTTTTAGATGTGAACGCTTTAATGCATACAAAATTTGTGAAATTTGAAAATTTAATTATTAGTGATTTCTACATCTTTCTTTCATTTTTTATATATAATTAAAAATAGTTTATCTTATGGTATATTAGTAGAAAAGGATATTTTAACCGTATTTAATAAAAAAGAAAAGAGAGTGATGTAAGTAGGGATGACAAAACGGAGATTATCCACGAAAATCACTACTACCGGTACTAAATCCATTTAGTATTATTCATACCAAAATCACAAAAAATCTGCACAATTTTTTATACATCTTACTAAATCTGTCCCAAATCCATTTATTGTTATTTGCGGGTACCCATTAATAAAACTTTAGCCGTTTAAAACCTTAAAATTATAAATAATTGAAAAACACAAATAAAATTTCAAGTTTTCCATCCATATAAAATTCAACAAACTTGAATTTCTAATATTTTTCTTATTAAATGTTTTATATTTTATAGATAATGAGGTTATGGGTACCTGTCCCAATTAGCAAAATTAATTGGATTTGATTTTGTAGATACGTAACGAAAAATTAAATCTGTGATGGATAGTAAAAAGAAATATCAAATCCTTCTAAATCCGTTTATACATTATTCTTATTGATTTTTAGGGGATTTGATCGGGTTAAGAACTCTTGGAAAACTGCCCGCTGCCATCCTAGTTGTAAGGAATTAATATGAGTGGTGTGTCATCCCAATAACGTGGGCAGCAAAGTTAGTCATCCTCAAGCGAAGAATTTGCCGCCAAAACCACCGGCAACACTCAACAACTTGGCACACGTGCCATTTTCCCACTTTCACTTCCTCACTCCCAGACGCAGTCCAGCCCGCCACAAACCTACGTCCAACGGCATATGAACCTTATCTTCACCCAATCAACACTTGACACGTTTCTTAACAGCTGTGGTTAAAATGGCATATAAACCGTATCACTTAAACGGCAAAGGTCCCTACTTTACTTTTATAGCAACTTTTTGCTCTTTCTCTCTGTGTTTTGGTGTTTTCTTTTACCTTTTTTTTTTTTTTTTTGCTCAGCCCCGGTTATTGGAGGGAAGAGAAGCATAATTTTATAGTCTTTGGAGTTTTGGTTTGCGGGTTTGCGGTAACTATAGTCTCTATTTGGTGGGTATTGAATTGGTTTTTCTGTTCTTTTTGGGGATTTCAAGACATGGATGATGAATATGCTAAGCTTATTACAAGGATGAACCCACCAAGGTACTTACTTTCCAACAAAAAATGGGTTCAACAAAAAATGGGTTGATTTTTAGTTTTCTCTTTTTAGATTGTGTTTTTGGTTACAGGGTTTGGATTAGAATTTGGATGCCATGTTTGATTTTATTATTTATGCTCTTTTTGTTTCTGGGGTGTTTCATATTCTTTATGCTTTTTGGGAAATTTTTAATTCTAGAGTTTGTAAGAAATAATAAAGTCTTTCTGCTTAAAGGAGGAGGAGTTTGAGAAAAGTTTGCAGTCTTTGCAAGTTATCTTCATTTTCTCCTGTCTGTTTTGTTGCTTAGAAATCAGAAAGAGAATCGTTCAAAAAAGAAATCAGAAAGAGAATAGATGAATTTAACGCTAATTAAATTTTAATTATTTCCTTAATTAGTCTTTGAAAAATAATTGCACTAAATTTAAGTTTTGGAATTCAATTGAGTTATCAGTTAGCAGAAGTTTGAAACTTTTGAACTAGTTTTCCTTATTCCGAGATTTGGTTTCCTAATTTTCTTGATGCCCTAGTAGAGCCTCCAGTCCAGGTTCCTAAACTCAACCTTTGGTAAAATAAACAAACTTTAATAGATTGAAATGATTGGATGGCGTTTTGATGTTGTATTAATGTGATTTCTTGTGTTGTTGCAGGGTTGTAATTGACAACGATGCTTCTGAAGATGTCACTATTATTCAGGCAAAAATCTTTTGACTCTTTTTCTAACAGTGACTTTGCTTTATCATAATGTGAAAAATTTACCTAGAGTGAGTGTGTTGATTTGTCTTACTTATGTTAAGCATTTTGTATTTTGTTTATAGGTTGATAGTGTGAACAAGCATGGAATACTTCTTGAAGTTGTGCAAGTGCTTACTGACATGAATCTTGTAATAACTAAAGCTTATATATCCTCCGATGGTGGATGGTTTATGGATGGTGAGAATTTTTCTTTATTAATCTTTTAGACTTTAAATGTGACTCTCATATTTCCCGGTCATGATTTCTCAGTGTTTAATGTCTTTTTTTTTTCTCTAATCATTCTCAGTGTTTAATGTTACTGACCAAGATGGGAACAAAATCAGAGACCAAGAAGTCATCAGTTATATTCAAAGAGTAAGCACTTCCATTAATGGTGTTTCATTGCAGAGATGGAAAGTACTAGTAGTTTCTCTTTCGAGTCAATTTTTCTTCTCTTGTGTTTGAAATTTCAATTTGTTGTGGTTCATGTTGGATTGGATCTTGCAGAGACTGGAAAGCGATGTGAGCTTTGTTCCCTCTTTAAGAGGGTCTGTTGGTGTGATTCCATCCGAAGAGCATACCTCAATCGAGCTTACTGGTACTGACAGGCCAGGATTGTTGTCTGAAGTATGTGCTGTTTTGACAGACCTTTGTTGCAATGTGGTAAATGCTGAGATATGGACGCATAACGCTAGGGCTGCAGCAGTAGTAAATGTTACAGATGACTTCACTGGCACTGCAATCAAAGATCCAAAGCAACTCTCAATAATAAGGGAAATGCTTTGCAATGTTCTCAAAGGAAGCAATGATTTGAATGCAGGAAATATGACTCTCTCTCCTCCTGGGATTACAAGTAGAGAGAGAAGGTTGCATCAGATCATGTTTGCCGATAGGGACTATGAAAGGGTTGAAAGGGCTGGACTAGGGAGGCATGAGGATAAGAGCTCAAGACCCCATGTTACCGTATTGAACATTGAAAAAGATTACTCTGTGATTATGATGAGGTCCAAGGATCGCCCTAAACTGCTGTTTGACATTGTTTGCACTTTAACAGACATGGAGTATGTAGTTTTCCATGGAATGGTCCACACAGGAAGAATGGAAGCTTATCAGGTAAAGACATATTTTCTGTTTAAAAGCAGGCATTGTTAATAAACAAAATATGAAAATCATGTTGTCTTTGGGAATATCTAAAATGGTGCAGATCTTTATCAACTTTTAATTTCATTTCACTTGTAGACCAATCCTTTGCTTCATCATGGGATAGAAGTATTAAATTTCAATTTGAGCAAAAATTACTATTAACTGTTTCTCTTGCATTAAACAGAAAATTCCATTTGGTTGTAGGAATTCTATATAAGACATGTGGATGGACTCCCTATAAGCTCAGATGCTGAACGAGAACGTGTCATACAGTGTCTAGAGGCTGCCATTGAAAGGCGAGGATCAGAGGTATGCAATGTTCATTATATTTAATTATTTGTTTGATAATTGGGATGTTGTTGAGGAAAGCATCATTCTGTTGAAATGTTGATTATGAATAATGTTTTTTTAGAAGAGCATGTGTATTGAGATATGACATTTGGTGACTTAGGGACTTGAGTTAGAATTATGCACAGAAGACCGAACTGGACTCCTCTCAGACATTACAAGGATATTCAGAGAAAACAGTTTATGTATAAGGAGAGCAGAAATATCAACAAAAGGGGGTAAAGTCAAAGATACATTCTATGTGACGGACGTTACGGGTAGTCCGGTTGACCCCAAGATTATTGACTCAATTTGCCAACAGATTGGACAAACCAAACTTCAAGTGAAACATAATTCAACCCTTTCACCAAAGCAGCCTGAAGAAACAACGATGGGATATCTATTTAGTAACCTGTTCAAAACTCGAAAATTCCAGAATTTCAAGTTGATCAGATCCTACTCATAATTTGCATCAAAGTAAAATCTGTAAAGGAATTTTAGGTGTATAAAATCCAGAAGAAAAGGTAGGATGAGTATACTTGTATAGATTGAGTCCAGGATATACTTGCTGGATATTAGTAAACAACAGTATCCTTATATATACAGTTTGTTTGCAGATCATTTGTGCAAAGCTATTAGCTTGTAAATATTGTATATATATTATAGTTTAAGGTTAAATGAATAGAAAAATTAGTGTGGAAATTACAAAAAGTTGGTATTTTTTATATTCCTATTTGGTGTAGTTTTTGAGTTGAGGATTGAGAATCCATTAAAATGCCGCCTTTTTTTCTTTTCTTTTTTTTTTCCAATGAATTTTTTTTCCACGACAAAAATACGATTTTTTTTCTATCAAACCCTGTAAAGAATTTTTTTTAGCACTTTATAAACTTGTATTAATACTGTGGCTTCAATGATGATTTTTTAATGAAATTGGCACGGAGTATAGTTAAAAATCCTGCACAGTCAGAGCCGCTTGGTTTAAATCATCGTTGACGCAACGCACAGTTGCTATTCTGGAACAACTAGCAGGAAATGATAACATTGATGGTATATATCCTCTGGCAGATCTGGAAATCAAGAAACAATAAGCTGTTTCGAGGAGAGATGGACAATACTGGAGGTTTTATACTGAATGTTTTATTAAGGCTTGTCATGGGATGGAGGAGTAGAAGCCTACGGGAAGACATGGTGTGGCATTGTAGATGGTTCAATCTGGAGAAGGAAAACAGTGAAGGGTACATTGGAGAATCAATCAATTCCAGGAAGCACTACACAGGTTATTGAAGGAGATGCTAAATCACAAAGGTGTTATGCAAATCCAAAATCATTGCAACTACAAGATATAATTGAGCAGATATGGAACCTGAATACTGTTCGGTTCAAATATGTGAAGAGGGATCCCAAAGCTAATATGTATTATACTGAACCTATAATTGGCTTAATAATATTACAATGACTTTTGACCAAAAAAAATCCAAAACAAAACAGAGGTCATTGGTTGCCTACAGGAAATCATATCTTTACTCGGGGACTATCAACTCAGGTCTTTTACTACATATAAAATCCTCTCTATTCCAAAAAAAAACTTGCTTTTACAAAAGATATATAAACAAAAGAGAAAAGGCCAAATACCAAAATTGGTATTGCTAGGTTGCAGTATAGCGCCGCTCCTGCTATTCCTCCCTAATGAGACCTGTGAGCGAGTTAGCAACTCGGATAAGCCAAGCTCTGATATCTGCGTCAAACAACGCAATCCCACCTCGGTCATGGACCCCTTCGCTGGAACCAATTCTCCACAGATTCTGTTGCCGTGGCTCATTGACTCCAGCATTGGTTGCCCAAGTTATTGACCCGTCCCTTTTGACTCACCATTCTCTGGCTCTGGGTTTCTTCAACTGGGCCTCACAGCAACCTGGCTTTACTCATACCTCACTGTCTTACCAATCAATCCTCAAATCTCTCTCCCTTTCCCGTCAATTCAATTCAATCGACTCTATCTTGAAACATGTTAAAGCAAATAAATTGTCTCTCGATTCTTCAACTCATCGCTTTGTGATTAATTCTTTAATCAAAGGGAAGAAGACCCACAACGCTTTTTTAGATTTTAGCGAGGGTAAATCTCAAATTTTGGATATTGGGTCTCCGACGTGTAACTCACTCTTAGCTGTTTTGGCTTCTAATGGGCATTTCGACAATGCATTAAAGGTTTTTGATGAAATGTCCACGTGGGGTGTTGCTTTTAGCACTGTTGGGTTTGGCGTGTTTTTATGGAGGTTTTGTAGAGATGCTCATTTGAATAAAGTTTTAAGTATGTTAGATGAAGTTAAAAGCGGTAATTCGATCATTAATGGGTCTGTTATTGCAGTTTTACTTGTTCATGGGCTCTGCCAGGCTTCCAGGGTAAATGAAGCTTTGTGGGTATTGAATGAATTGAGGATTAGAGACTGTAAACCAGATTTTATGGCATATAGAATCGTAGCTGAAGCTTTTAGATCAGGAGGGAGCGTGGCTGATGTGAATAAGGTTTTGAAGATGAAGAGAAAGCTAGGGGTCGCTCCAAGGAGTAATGATTATAAAGAATTCATTTTGAGTTTGATTGAAGAAAGATTGATATATGAAGCAAAAGAATTAGGTGAGATCATTGTACATGGTAATTTCCCTATCGAAGTTGGTGTGTTGAATTCACTGGTAGTATCAGTTTCGAGTGTTGATCCCTGTTCTGCTATGTTATTTTTCCATTTCATTATTGGAAAAGGGAGTTTACCCTCTCTTCTGTCTTTGAGTAACTTGAGCAGAAATTTATTTAGACATGGAAAGATTGATGAAATGCTAGAGGTGTACTCCGTCTTGTGTTCAAATGACTATTTCTCTGATATGGAGAGCTACAATATGATGTTCTCAATCTTTTGCAAGGCTGGGAGGGTAAGAGAGGCTTATGGGATTCTTCAGGAGATGAAAAAGAAAGGGTTTGACCCAGAAATTTCAATGTATAATTCTTTAATGGAAGCATGTTGTAGAGAAGACCTTTTGCGTCCAGCTAAGAAGCTCTGGGATGAGATGTTTGTAATCGGTTGTGGAGTGAATGTAAAAACTTACAATATTCTAATTACAAAGTTCTGTGAAATAGCTGAAATTGAAGAGGCTTTGAGGCTCTATAACCACTTGTTGGAGAAAGGGATGACACCTGATGCCACAACTTACACATCCCTTCTCAAAGGGCTTTGTCAAGGAAACATGTTTGATTATGCTATAGAAATCTTCAATGAATCAATTAAACAAGATTTAAAGTTGGCGCAAAGTATATTAAGCACATTCATTCTAAACCTGTGCAACAAAGGTTTGACTTTTATTTATACTACCAAAATTGCTTTTGTCTACATATGTTATCTTCTTACATTGTTAAAAGCCTTTTGTATTTATATTCTTTGTTTGCTCATGTACACATGGCTGTGTAGGTCAATTTCTTGTGGCTTCACAGTTGCTTTGTGGCATTGCTGATGGCATAGGAAATTCAGACTCCCATGTTGTTCTGCTGAAATGTTTAGCAGATGCAGACGAGGTTCAAATTGCTGTAGCTCATGTGAAACGGATTCGTGACTTGTCACCATCAATGTTGCAAGTTATATTTTCTGAGCTTTCAGCCTTGCTTTCTTCTTCTTCCAAACCAGAATCTATTTTATGCTTGCTTCAAACACTGTCTAAACAAGTTTTAGATCCCAATGGTAATTTTCAAAAGCATGTTTGCAGTAGTCATGTGGTTGATGGGTAGCTAAGCTTTCAAAGCGAAATTTGGCTCATCAGGCTTGACTATGGTGGCTACAGCCGAGAAATTTGATTTGGGAATCATGCATACACTGGAGAAATACTCGTTAAGTGTCCTTCAAATTTGCGAATGTTCTGCTTCCTCATCAACTTTTGTCCCATCACTGACATTTATTCTACTAATTCTGTCATTTACAGCATTAATGTGTTGTTGCACCACCAAGATTGTGGTTTTACTCAAGAACGGTGCTGAAGCAAGTGCATCACCTATTGTTCCCAACTCTTCATGACAATTCCAGTCTGTTAGCCCTAATAAAAGTGGTGATTTCTTATCATGTTGTCTTCCCACAATGACAAGTTCATAGCTGTCTTCCATTGATCTAATCACTGAAGTTGTCCCTGTTCCATCCATAACCACCTCTTCAACGTACATTGCCCTATAATTTCCTGAGATAGCAGTTCTAAATTCGCTAACAACTTCATTATCATGCCTCCTTTCACTTGCATCATCACCAGAGATGCTTCCATTCTCAAGGAGCCTAATTGTTGTCAAGTGAATATTTTGATGTCCTGCCATCCGCACCCCTATGGCCAGTGCTTCCCTATCATCAGGTCCGCCCAAGAAGAGAACAGCAACACGATAAGGAGAATTGCCACTTGTTGTAGGTCTTCGAACATTTATAGGCCCACGGTCTACAAGGATCGCAGTAGAGCAAGGTGCTTTTTCAAGGATGTTTAGATTTGCGAGCTTAATAGCCTTTTTGTGGGGATTCACCATGTCTGTTGGTTCAAATCTCTTGTGGAAAGGAACTACGATTAGGGAAGTCCTTTTGTCTAGTGCAATAGTGCACACATCATCATGCATTGTTTTTGATGGACAAATTGCAGTAAAAGGGAAAACTTGAAAAAGACTACTGTGGACATGCTCCAAGTATCTGAAAGCATTCATTACTTGCTCTGAGTTTTTTACCTTAGAGGAACCTTTGCTCAGTTTGTGCGGAATGAGTAGGGGATTTGCGCGGCCAATGAGCTCAATGAGGTGGATAACAAAAACAGTTATATGGCTTCTTTTTGTTGGGTTTAAGACCTCGAGGAGGTTGATGGCAGCAGGAACATTTTCATGTTCATGGATACAAACTAGCACTCGGAATTCCATGTTGGGTTTTAAGTTCATAACAGTTCTTTTTGTGTAAACAGCATATCTCTTTGAGGGATCATGCAATCGCTTAATCATGGGTGTGATAGCTCCCGTTACCAACATCATGGAAACGCACATTATTACGAAAGCCTCATTATCTATTGCCTGCACATCAATAAGAACCCAGTTCATATTTGTAATTGATTAAGGGCAGATACTGTTAAACCGTTGATGCGAAATTTGGACTTACCAGGATGCTCTTCAACATTCTAAATATTCCAAGCTCAAGAACACCCTGGGCGTTCATTACAAGGCCCAGTGCTGCAGCGTCTCTCTTCGGTATATTGCTCCAGCAGGAAACAAAAAATGTTCCCAAAAACTTGCCAAATGCACTGATGAGGGCAATTGATTGGACTGCCAGGTAGTTCTTTAATTTTATGCTGGTGAGGTTAATTATCAACCCAGTTTTGACGAGGTAAAGTGGCATGAATATCCAGTTACTGAGGACTTCAAGCTTGTCGACTAGGGCTGAACCTATCGGAGGACCTGCTGGTATGATCAGCCCCAATGCAAGGGGTCCGAAGCAAATATGCATATTGAGTGCATGGCTGAGAAAGGCAGCAACAAAAACTGCCAAAAGTAGCCAGATTACATAGCTCTCTTTCAATGGCTCACCCTCTGGACTTTGCTTTATAATCCACACAATTATCGGACGCATGACGAAGAATATGACAGCTAAAAGAACAACAGCATTAGACAGGGTCTGTAATGCTATGTAACGGTCTCCGGGGGTTTGTTGTAGCAAGATAGTCGTTGTGATCACACAGAAACTACACACCCCAGCTACCAAGGAAGAAGACAATGCTACTCTGCCGAATGCAGAATTTGTAATCTTGATTTCTGCCAAGAATTGGGCAACTACTGGGAATGCAAGCACTGACTCAGCTTGTGCAACTGCAGGAAGCGAGGCAGCGATTGCTTTGTCTATATTCAAATGTTCCGACATCAAAAATGACGAGCCGGTGCTTAGTAGCAGAGGCACTGCGACACTAAAAAATCCAAGGCCAATGGACTTTTTGTTCAGGTTTTTGTATATCCATGGATCAATTTGCACTCCAAGCAGGAAAAAGTAAAGGATGTACCCAAATGAAGCTACTGCGTCCATTACCATAAACCCTCTTAGAGGAAAAATCATATTTCTGAAATCAGGAATTTTGCATAGTAGTGTTGGACCTAGTATTATGCCACCCTGCAAAAATTCATTCATATGGTTAGAAATGTAAAGACGTGTGTGTGCGTTTAAATCCAAATTTTAAGCAGTGTTTTTGAAGAAACTTGCCAAGAGTTGCCTGACCACCATGGGTAAGCCAAGAGGCTTGAGAAGAACAGTAAGGAGAAGAAAGGTTCCACAGGCCAAACCCAATTGTACAAGAAGAAGAGGAACAGAGAAAGAAAAAGGATCTGCATGTTGAAATAAACCTCTTGATGAAATCCTTCTTACGGAAATGCAAACCGTAGTTATATTACTGATACCATTGTTAAATTGTCTTGCAAATGTCACAATGTCTTCTGGGTCCATTACAAGAGAACCCATAAATACACCTGCTCAATTGATGACTATGCTTCTTACAAAAAACACAATAAGAACAAATTCTAGAAAGATAAGAAAAATTAAAGATGGGTTTGAGTTAAAAAGAAGGAAGAAAATTGAAATAATATATCAAGTTTGTTGTTTTTCTGGGGGGTTTTGGTAACAGGAAGCCCTAAATAAGGGGACAGTTAAGTTGATAACTCGTTTAGTTAGTTGCGTTTGATAAACAGTCTGTGGAAACAACAATCTTCTAATTAGTTACCAAAATGAAATGGATATTTCCCCTTAATTAGTAAACCTGATGCTTCCATGTGTTGGATTAGCTGCCATTATCCAAAATTCCATATAGCTGCAGCTCATTATAAGACCCATTTTCAATGTCTATTACTAGCAATTTATTAGTAAATCATAGAATATTTGAAATTGGGATAATTATGATTCAGTCCATGTATTTTTACTTATTATATAATTTAGTTCAAGTATTTTTTTTTATTTTTTTTCAGTTAATTATTTAAAAGCATACTATTTAAAAAGTGAATGAATGAGTTATTGAATATTTTAAACCAAAGTGGCAAAACAATTTAATATTTTTCTGCTTAAACTGTAATAATTCACTGGTTGAGTATTTTTTATGAATAATCGGTACTCATTAGTTCCATTGTTTATTAAAGAAGTAATTTAAATGTGTGTATTTGTTTATCAAAGATGTAATTTAAACGTGTGTATTTGTCTTTTCATATCATTTTAATGATACATAATCACATAAAGATCAAATAACAAAATATTAAAAAAACCATAAATAAAAAATATAATATTAAAAATGTAGAAACTAAATTATATAATATCTAAAACTATATGAACTAAATAATATTTGTCCTTTAAAATTTGATATCATTTCTAATTTTATAATTTTAGGCTAGAAGCTTCCCATTTCAAATGTTCATCTATTCAAAATAACTGCAATCATATTTTTATTTTTTTAATATTAGGGACACATCCTAAATTCAAAATAACTGCAATCATTTTTTTTAATAGTAGGGATACATCTTAAATTTTTTCTTTCTTTTTTTTTAACATAGGTATTCTAATTTATCACGTCCTATCTTTTCTTTTCCATCATTAATTTTAATTTAAATAAAACAACCTATAATTAAAAATATAATCCGTAATTAAAAGTACTGATGTCTCGAGGTCAAACTGTAAGACCCAAGACAAGCTATGATTCACTAGTATGATGCTGGATGGTCAAGCCCTCAAGACCCGCCTTCGAACCTGTGATCAACACTAGAGAAAGACAGGGTGATACCTAATGATAAACACTCCGATGCCTAAGTCAGTAAGTGATGAGGGATCACAAGAATAAGATAAGAAAGAGAAGTGAGAATACCTTTAACCGGAAAACACTTGGGGTATTTATAGGAAGTCCCTTACCAACTCTATCCTTAAAAAATAAGGGAGACGGCTATATATTCACCACCGCCATATTTGTAACACCCCTTAATTCAATTATTTCTAACCGAACCAAGTGATGCCACGTTACATATGAATATGGTATACAGATCATATTCTAAATATATTACAAAATATGGGTACATTTTTTTTTCTTCTATTCTAACTTGTCTTGCGCTGACTTCAACTTCACAGTATATGCCAATCAAAGTTTTTCGGGCCTATATGCTATTTGACAGTTCTTGTTTCTTTCACATCTTTTGGAGACCTACAAGTTCAGAATTAACCAAACATGCTGAGTGATTTCGCTCAGTGGATACTTTAACTATGATAAATAAAAACAATTTAAAAGTATATGCACAAATTAAAAACATGATTTGAATATTTAAAACGTCACTTATTAAAATAATCATTAAATAAATACTTGCTCCTTTAAATAAATAAAATTCGCAAAATTAAAAATAAAACTTACTTGAAGTAGCTCTACCAGATATTTAGAGAAACCTTATCACTTAATTAGAATCACTTATTCACTTATTTCACACTTAACTTAATTACTTAACGGTCGTCACCGTGAGAAGCAATCATAACTTGTCCGGGCCGGGAATCGAACCCGTGTCACCGGAAAAACATAATGGCCATATAAATCACCAGGATGATCGATCAATCCCTACAGAATTTGTTCGACTAAAACCTAGTAGAGCTTAAAACATTGTCATATAATTTCCAATCTTTCAAAATTATCTCATTTCAAAAATTCCAAATCATATTTTACTTCCATATTAAAACTAAAAATCATAATATCATAAGAGTGATTAACATAAACATTTTCAACCATATTTTCAAAATCATTTATGCATTTTTAAAAAGCTCGCATTAATCCCATATTAAATTTGATTGAAAGATATATATATATATATATATATATATATATATATATATATATATATATATA